>ML799266.1:54379-91633 GCA_009831015.1 Picea engelmannii
CTTGAGAGGAATTTGAAGATAAACTAACATTACATACCTCATGTTCATGCATGTACTTGGTAAGGGTTTCCTTTGCCTCATGGAGTTGAGTCTCCATCTCATGCAACTTTTCAAGAAGCTGGTCTTTCTCCTTCTTCATGGCCTTCAACTGCTCTTCAAGGGAAATGCTCTCCTTTCTATCTTCACACATCTCTTTCATCACATCTCTCATGGTTAGAATGTCCTTCAACATCTCTTTGTCAAAGAAATTAGATAATGAAGATGTATGAGAACTATCAATGTTTGAAGCTTCCTCCATCCTTGCAAGATATCAAACTTCAACACAAAACTTGCACAAATACCAACAGCTAAATCTCAAGCTATCAATGGCAAATATATGAGAAAAACAAACTATCTCTGATACCACCTGATCTGAAAATAGTGGGTTGACTTGTTATGCTATGCAAGCACCCTCTACTTCATTAAAATAAAACTTTACAGGACCTTGCTCCATGTGTTAAAATATGCAAGATAAATTATGTGTTAAGTTCATGCTTCTTTTAAATGGTTATGTGTGAGGTCTTTGCAAGATTAAATATGTTGTTTTCATAAAATACAACAGTAAAAATAACTTGCAGCAATTAATAACCAGCAAACACTCACAACAAGAACAACATGATAAAGGAGTTCACCCCTCTTTGGACTACATCTCCTTGAGCCTCCATCAATGGACTTGGATCTATGGGATTAATTTGTCAAAGATTCTTTTACAAGCTGTTTCTCAACTCCAATGGAAATTCTGGTTGTACCATTGGGTTCAAAATACATAAAAACCCCAAAAATGACTAATAGAACTCTGAAAATGGATCACGGCTCATCCGGGCATGACTTCTTTTACATGTGGCCTTAAACTTCCCTGAGCTTATTTTTGGAAAAAACAACTATAAAAGTCCTCAAATGGATCTGAAACCTATCCCAAAGTGTTCATAGCATAACAATTAGCCAAAAATGATTATTCAATCACAGAAAACAAACATAGGCTCATCTGAGAAAGACCTTAAACAATGAGGGCTTCAAGCTCCCTAAAGCTTCCTAAAACTTCAATGGTTAAAAACCTGCAAAAGAAGTCTTCAAATAGCTTTGAAAATAGTGCCAATGGATTCAGAATGTCCAAAAACCCCTAGCTGGGCTTTTACGGCACCTCATTTGGCCAAAAAATGAAGAAGATAGGCCTCCTGCCATTTTCTTCCTTCAAGCTTGTTGTCTCTGGTTCGCCAAAACGCACCTCTGTGTGCTCTAACCAAGAACGCGCTCCAAATTTGTGCTAAAACATAGCACACGCGTGTAACCACAAAACTAATCAAACTGTAGGATGGTTAGGGAACGCCCAGCCCCTAACCGCCAAAGCCAAGGTCACATGGGTAAGCACCCGAAACCATGGGCTAATCGTTTGTTTAAAAACCAAACTTACCCCCACGCGCCAAGATTAAGGTCATATGGATCGATCCATAAGACCGGGGGTTGGAATCCATTTAAAATATGTGCACGTGTTTCGTGTGGCAAGTGGTTATATGCGCTGGTGGTCATATGTATAAATGTATGCGACCAGGGCTGGGGCTAAGCCCCAGGCCGGACGCGCCCCATATCACATTTCAATACAATTCAAATATAATAAAACACATATGTTATATAAGGACCACCGTGTGGGCTAGTGGTAGCCCACACACTACCAAAGCGTTGAACCTTGGGGGAGGTCCGGGGTTCGATCCCCACGAACTCCATAAGATTTTGAACTAACAACCAATTACAACGGTGCCACGTGGCAGTCCATGACTGGGCCACGTGGCACTACACCATTTACCAAAATGATGCCATGTGTCACATCGTGATTCGCCCAAATCTGCCAATAATTGAATGCCACATCACCAACTGCCATGTCATCGTACGGCCTCTGCCACGTCAGCCTGTACGGACTGTACAGTCAGCACAATTTTTTACCTGTTTGGCGATTCGAACAGATCGCGATATTTCTCTCATCCGACATCCGTTTAAACCCAAACAAGTTGCATTGGGTTCATGACGACGAGGGCTACGCACTTGTTCATTTTGAGGAAATTCCGAGAATGTTGATTTTTGAGCTAAATTTTGACCCCTGGTCCAGATTTTGATCACTGGGAATACATAACTACCTATAAGAAATCAATTGGATATGTTCCATTTAAATTGGTATATGTCCAAGAAGCAATAGTTGATCTGAAAATCCTTAGATACCAATCTTAATCTTTAAAACCCCATATTAGCATCTAACCTGATTCAGAATAATTCTTGATTGTATTGAGGTGATTTGCATAATACATGTTGATATGTTGCTTATCCAAAATCTCATAAAATGATGAATAACTTGAAGAATAACGAGATAACACAACGGAAAATAAAAGAACTCAAATATACAAGATTTGATGACAGAGTTTACTATATCTCTAAGTTCCCTTTAAATAGTGAGATTGTTCTTCATTAATCTCAAATGTCAAATTACAATACAAAATGGACTTACAAAGCCAAATTTGAATTCACTCTTAAATTTCGTTGCTCAAACTCAAATATAGAGCTTACCATTGAATTCCTTGCGAAATTCTGATAAAAATGAGTATAATATTGACCATATTCTGAATTGGCTCAATTTCACCCTCTTTACATGCCAAACGATGCACTATGGCGCTCATTAATGAAAATCTGGACTAATACTTTCATAAACAATGTATTAGCACAAATATAACATCACCATTGTGCTCCTGTCGAGAAAATGAGAAAAATGAGTATAAGCATGCCTATGTTTGGACATCGTACTCCTCGGTGTGCAAATCAAGTCAACATCATGACTAGGAAACTCATGCACTCACTTCGATGCATTATCCCTACTATACCCTCGGCATGCAAATCTATGCACTATACCTCTGTCTTGGGATCTGTGTCTACCTCGATATGTGTGCTGATATATATAGGCCTAGGTCAGCCTAACTATGGCCTGAAATTGGTGATATGTACTCGTAGTATTAATCCACACTTAAATATTTATTTAAGTGTTTATTATAACAAACATTAAATATGGCATAGTGGTTAGTGGAGGTATGTTAAGTCATTTGGAATTTGGAATATTTCCCAGATTCTATGGGAGGTTGGGGGTTCAAAACCCACTGAGTCCATAACCATTTTGATCCTTAGGCCAACTTGGCCTTCTCGAAGGTGCCATGTGGCACCGTGTGATTGGTCCACTTGGTGGCCTACCATTGGCCCATATGTTGCCAACTGTACCTGCCACCTTTGTGTATGGGTTGCCGCATCACTACCCAATCATTGCCATGTCAGCGTACGAATTCTAACTATACCTACCACATAGACTGTATGATATTCCACTTGTCATCCTTCCAGTGGTGCCACGTGGATCATATGGCCTACCACGTCAACGTATGAATGACACATGGCACTTTTTTATTGGTCCACATGGCTACCTGAAAATGCCAAAAATGAGTGACACGTGGAAACCTGTTTTGTTACCTCATCATCCTATTGACATCAGTGTGATGTCATCCTTCCAGTTGTACGGACAAAACACATGTCACCCTTCCAGTGGTGACACATGTCAACTTTGACTTTGATTTTTTACCTAATTTGACCAAACTTTGACCGACCATAACTTTTGCATAAGAACTTTGTTTGAGGTGATTTTTGCGTCGTTGGAAAGCTATCACCAATCTCTACGAAATGAATTTATTTTTGAGAAAATTTGAGATGATCAAATTTTGATCATTTATGGATCCTCCTAGACCTTTGTGAGGGTTCCAGATCCTCCTGGATCACACCTTCCCCTTGAAGAACTTTTGGTCCTCCAAAAGTATAAATATTTCAACAACTTAGTGATGAAAACTCTTACTCACTCTTCCACCTTAATGAAATGCTCTTATTCAGTAACTTATTGATGATGAAGCTTCTTCACACTTCCACCTTGCTGAATATTATGGGACTAAATTTTCATCTTGGATCTTGGATCTTTGATACTAGATCAGTGTACTTCTATATGCTTTTCTGGAATATGGCTCTAACTCTGGATCTTTGGCAACTGTCTCTAAAATCTAGTTCAGGTTTTGGCTCATTGATTCCTTCATAATAAAATCTTTCTTACTGAATCTCTATAATATATGAATCTGAATCTTGTACTCAACATCCACTCCCATCTCTTTCTATGTTGAATATATTCTATCTCAAAAATCATGAAACCAAGTCAAATGTTGATCTATGTATTTCCCATCTGGACTCACTATTCTTATACTGTTGATGTATCTATATGAGTCTCTGAATGAATTCCTTGTTCATTTCCTCTCTCCTGCCTTGGAAGCAACTCTAAATATATTCTCTACAAACATCTATATTGTTTGACTTGCTTCTGCTGAAAGTATACATCTACGTGAACATGGCATAATATCTTGGAGATGTCATAGAAATAGCATACATCTTTACAAGTATGTACTTCATATCTTTACCAGCTCTGAGAATATTTACTTACTTTGATGTTCTTCCTATTCTCAATATACATGCTCCAACTGTCTGCGTCCTTATGTTCCTTTCCCTTCGGTACTTTAGAATAATAATGTTAACTTAGACAATTTGATCCATTGCAATTCTTAGCTGATAACAAGACAATTAATATTATCTTCACTGCTATTGAAAGGCTTAGAAATATGTATAAGATCCCTCTCACTCTTCTAAATGGATATATAGAAATCTTACAAGACTCCTTTCACTCTTAAAAATGTATAAGGTGGCTATATATAAATCTTACAAGACTTGTGTCACTCTTAACAATGTATAAGGTGGTTATATAGAAATCTTACAAGACTCCTTTCACTCTTAAAAATGTATAAGGTGGCTATATAGAAATCCTAAAAGACTCCCCTCACTCTTAACAATGTATAAGGTGGCTATACAGAAACCTTACAAGACTCCTCTCACTCTTAACATTCTATAATGAGTGGCTTACAAGCCTTCTAATACAACAATAGAAATAGATTTAGAAGGTATCTACATATGCATATTAACTTGCAATTTTTACAAATATACATATTTACAATGAAACCATTTATGATAGGTGGTTTTACTCATGGACACATTCTTCCAATTGTACTTGAAGGAGTCTCACAACTTCTTGTCTCTGGCAATGCCTCAGATGCTTATGTTGAATCTGACATTGAATCTGGCGTTGAATCCGAGAAACCATTAGACCCAATTATAGGTCTTCCAATGATCCATATTTAGGAGTGGAATGAACTGATTAACAATATGAATACAATAAACACAAAGATACAGAGAACCACACATATATCCAGTGAAAAATATCTTCTATTGAATAAATGAAATAGGTTGAAACTGAAACAACTTGCTCGAATGGTGGTAGCTATCTCTGAGAAGAGATGTGGCTGCTACGTGCATCCGTCTAAGAAAAATCATTACAATGAGGCTCCAGATGCCTTTTTAACATTACTCATGAATGACAAAAACCTAGACATCCAAAAACCTAACCCTAGGAGGTGAAACGCCAAAATTCATGTGGGCCCCAATGGGTAAGTTGGTACCTCATCTTCTCGGGGTCGTAACTTTTGCATATGACCTTCGTTTTAGGCACGTGATATCCCGTTGGAAAATTATTTTTGAGAGATACACATTACGCCATCAAACTCTGACTACGTCTATAGTTTGATTGTGGCAAGCCAAAAAAATATTGTTTAGAGCCCCAAAACGGCCCTAGAAGTACATAAATATGTGATGACATGAAAAAATAAAAAAAATAAGCCATTTGAATTGGGTGGGAGGCCACCAGTCTCCACCTAAAAGATGTGTAGGGCTTCATACAAACATGGAATTGTAGAACTCACAATTACAAAGAATAACATAAGAACGTGTTGAACTAAAAATTGTCAAGAGGAGCCAGTTGGAATAGGTGGGTGACCACCAATATCCACCTAGATAATTCCTCCCCCCTTAGGAAGCAATGGTCTCCATTGCATTGAGTTCCCCCATCAGGTGAGGAAACTTTTGTTGAATTTGGCCCCGGGTGAGCCACTTTCCTTGGTGTAGGAGTTGTCCTGCCTCGACAACCCGATAAAGATAGATCCTCTATTGCTGAGTGCCCTTGACCTGTGTGTCCACTATTTGATCAGTGGATGTATGTTCCATGCAGTCAGGTTTGAGATCTATTGGTGTCAGTTGTTTTGTGATCTCTGAGGTGTCCAATAATGGTGGAAATATGGTTGAAGGAGGTCCACATTGAACATTGGGTGCAAACCAAGGAAGGGTGGAGTGTTGAGCTCAAAAGAATTTCTACCCACATCCTTGGTGATAGTGTAAGGCCCATATCAAAGTGGGTGGAGCTTTCGATGGGGCCCTGTAAGACACTCTTTCTCCAATTGTAACTAGACCTTGTATCCCACCTGAAACTGGTGCAGTACCCTGTGTTGATCATGGTGTTTTTTGTACTTAGCATTGGCTTTCTACAAAATATCATGGACCTATTGGCGGATGTGTTGAATCTGGTCAATGAATCTGGTGCCTTTGTCAGTCTCATACTGAACATGGGAAGAGTATGTATGTGTGGTTGCAAGAGGTAGCGCAACATCAATGGGACCCAAGGGTTGGAATCCCAGCCCCACCTGAAATGGGCTATGGTCGGTGGAGCTATGGATATCTCTTTTGTAATTGCGCTAAACATAGGGGAGACTCTCATCCCACGTACGTTGATTCTTAGAGTTGTACATGCACAAGATGTGCACAATCATCCGATTGACGACCTATGTTTGGTCGTTGGTTTGGGGGTGGAAAGCGGTGGATTTAATGAGCTTGGTGTCCAACAGTGACCAGAGACTTGACAAAAATGTGTTGAGGAACATGTCATCTCATTCGGATATGATGGTTTGTGGTATCCCAAAATGGACCCACACTCGTTCGAAGAAGAGCTTGGCAGTATATGTCGTTGTGATGGTCTTCTTGCAGGATGTGAGGATGGCCATCTTCGAAAACCAATCAAATACCACAAATAAACAATCATTTCCTTGCTTGGTGGACGGAAGGACAAACATGTAATCCATCAAGATGGATTCCCAGGGCTTCTTGGGAGTAGGAAGAGGGGTGTATAAGCCTTGCTTCTTGATGGTTGGCTTGGAAATGGCACAAGAAGTGCAAGATATGATATACGTGTTGATGTCCTGTCAAATTTTTGGCCAATTAAAATGTTTATGGAGAATGATCACAGTTTTCTCCTCGCCAAAATGTCCTGCCATTCGACTATAGTGAGCTTCACAAATCATCTTTGCACGCTCACTTGCAAGAACACAAAGCTAGCGCAGATGGTGTAACAATTTGTCCTAAATGTGAAAATTGGTGACATTCACGCCTATACCCAAGAGATAATAGGTGGTGGTGAATTATGGATATTGCTGATAAATTTGGGGCCACTCAAATGCCTCATGTCCATAGGAATGGAGCACGGTGGTGAGTGCAGCCATGGGAGGTCGACTGAGGTAGTCTACGACACGATTTGTTCTCCTTGTCTTATACTCGATGTTGAGATGGAACTGTTGCAGGTAGGTGGGCCACTTCTGATGGAAGTCGTTCTGCAACTTCCCTTGTGTTTGTATTAACTATAGAGGCTTGTGATCAATATGGATGATTGTTTCATTTCCCATAATGCAATGTTTCCATTGACGACAAGATTGTACAGTGGAATACATTTCCTTGTCATAGGTGGGGTATTTCTAGATAGTATCTGAGAGTGTCTCACTATGGTATGCCATCAGATGACTATGTCGAGTGAGAACTACACCTACAACATAGTCAGATGCATCGGTCTCTATCTCGGACGATTGTTGAAGATCAGGAAAGGAGAGTACTAGAGCTGAGCACAAGCGATGCTTCAAATCATCAAATGTGTGTTGTTGTTCCTTCCCCCATGCGAAATTTTCCATGCCACCACCCTTGGTCACTTGGTTAAGGGTCCATGCAATATGGGAGAATCCTAACATGAACCGTCGGTAGAATTTGGCTAGTCCCAAGAAGATCTGAAGCTCAGTTAGTGTGGTCAGGGATGGCTAGTCACGAATGACTTGGATCTTAGTTGGATTAACATGTACCGCATGGTCATAAAAAATGTAGCCCAAGTATTGGACCATGTTCATGCCAAAGGATAATTTTTCCAAGTTGGCATATAACTTGTGTTATCATAGAGTGCTCAAAACCTGGTGAATATGTTGCATGTCCTCCTCCCAAGTTTTGTTGAAGATGAGAATGTCATCCAAATATACCACCACAAAAGAGTTGGTGAAGGGTCTCAATACATCATCCATCAACCTCATGAAAGTGGTTGGTGCATTTGTTAATCCAAAGGGCATCACCAACCATTCAAAGATACCTTCTGTAGATTTGAAAGTTGTCTTCCATACATCAGTTGGTTCGATGGGAACCTGGTGGTAGCTAGACTTTAGGTCAATCTTGTTGAAGAACTTTTCCACCCTTGAATTGGTCAAGAAGGTCTTCTATTATGGGAATTGGGTACTTGTTCCTGACTGTGATTTTGTTTAATGCTCTGTAATCAATGCAGAGCCTCCAGGTCATGTCCTTCTTCTGCACCAGTACAATCAGGCTTCCGCAAGGGGAGGAGTTGGGTCTGATGTGTCCCTTTTGAAGAATCTCTTGGATATGATGCTTGATTTTGTCATTTTCCATCAGCGAGTGATGATAGACTAGTCCATTAGGCAAAGGTGTACTGAGGGTTAGATCAATTGGATGCTTGATTTGGCAGTGTGTCAGTGCCCTGGTGGGTGAGGAGAAGATGTCTCTATACTCTTTCACGATCTCGTCCACTTTCTTCTGCTGCAAAGAGAGGCTCTGTGTAGAGGTCGTGGATGTGGCGATGACCTTCTACTTGTTGTGAGCATGGATCAAAAAGAAGATGAACTTACCAGTCTATGAAATGACCTTACTGCATTTCTTAGTAGAGATTAAAGAAATAGTTGTAGGCGACGCTACCTCTGGTATCCTGTACAATTGTCTACCCAAAGTAATAATAACACTGCGGGGTCTAGACTCATACACAAAATGATGCTTCCAAAAATATGGTTTTCCTAAAAGACCATCACAAACTTCAAGGGGAGAAATATCACACAATACCTCACCTTTGAAAGGCTTGATGTTGTAGGATAGACGACATTGTTGGCTGACACAGAGATCTCTTCCTTGGAGAAGTCAGGCGATGGTGTAGGGTTGCGGGTGTGGTTTTGTCTGTAGGTCCAACTACTTGATGACCTTTGTTGAGAATAGTTTCTTATGAATGCCTCTATTGACAATGAAATGAAGCGGAGCCCCCTTTACCCACATCTATGAGTGAAAGAGGTGTTCCCCTTCCTCTGGTTCTTCGGGGTCACTTGGCTAGACTTTGGTGGTAGTGATAGTGGCACTAGGTTAAGCATCGCTAATCCATTTCCCTCCTTCTGGATTTGATTCGGAGTCAGAATCAGCCTCCAACTCAGAAGCCTTCAACTCGGCCACGAGTGACTTCTTGGAGCGGCATTCTTCGGTGTTGTGCCAAGGGATTTTATGGTATTCACACCATTTTCCCATGTCCTTCTTCGACTTCTGATTACCCTTCTTTTGTTGCAGCTTGGACTAGTTTTTCTGAGAGTGGTCATCTTTGCTTTGTCCCTTGTTGTGTGGGTTAGGGCCGCCTTTGCCCTACTTCAACTATGAGGAGTTTCTAGATCCAAACTCTCACCTCTTCTGCTTAAATTTCTGCTCGATCTTGACAACATATCTATAAGTTGTACCCAATGATGCAATGTCCAGAAACTCCATTTATTTTTGAATGTATCCATGCAAACAACCACGGTATTTGAGCACCATATGTCGCTCAGAGTCTTTGATACCCAATTTGGTGCGTGGGGTATGGAAAATATTGGTGAAATCTGGTACTGTCTGATCCCTTTCCTGACGCAGGGTGTTCTATCTAGTGTATTGATCCTTGTAGCTTCCAACATGGTAGTATTGTTCTTTAATGACATCTCGGATGGAATCCCATGTAGGGGCGACCATAAATATTGCATATTCCTCTATGGCCCTTTGCTCAGAGTAAGTATCCCACTAGTCCTTAACATGGGGGACGACCTTGAGGAGTGCAAAAGTAATATTTTCCCTATCAGAAAATTTATGGACCAAAAAATACCCTTCGAGTAGATTCAACCATTTATCTACAGCATCCGCATATATCAATCATTCAAATAATGGAATATCAAAATTTACCTGTACCTTGAAGGGGGTTGCATGGTCGCTTGATGAAGATGCTTCTCCTGTGGGCAGTTGTCGAAGGATCTGTGCAAAGTTTTCCATCATTTTGTTCCTTTGTCACACAAGGGATTCCTCGAGAAACATTTTAAAAGGATCTCCTGCTCCATCATCTTTATTTTCGTCCCCCATGGGTTTTTTTCGGGCTCGACATGATCGATCTTGCAAAGGCTCGATTGGTTCGAGTCCCAACTTCTTATACCCAGATCTTGTCGGGGACATGCACAGAGAAAAATAAATGAAGAGCGGACCGCTTTGATACCACTGATCTAGATTTAGGAGCGAAACGAATTGATTAATAGACTGAATACAATAAACACAGAGATACAGAGAACCACACATATATCCAATGAACAATATCTTCTATTAAATAAATGAAATAGGCTTAAACTGTAAAACTGCAGAACCGAAACAACTTGCTCGAATGGTGGTAGCTATCTCTGAGAAGAGATGTGGTTGCTACGCACATTTTTCTAAGCAGAATCATTACAATGAGGCTCTAGAGTCATTTTTAGCATTACTCATGAAATCCAAAACCCTAGACATCCAAAAACCTAATCCTAGGAGGTGAAACACCAAAAGTCATGTGGGCCCCAATGGGTAAGTTGGTACCTCATCTTCTCGGGGTCGTAACTTTTGCATGCGACCTCTATTTTAGGTGCATGATAGCCTATTAGAAAGGTATTTTCGAGAAATACACATTACGTTGTCAAACTATGACTATGTATGCAGTTTGAATGTGGCAAGCCAAAAAAACATTGTTTAGGGCCCCAAAACAGCCCTGGAAGTATAGAAAGATGTGCTAACATGAAAACATCCAAAATAATCTAGTTGGATTAGATGGGAGGCCCCCAATATTCACCTAGAATATGTGTAGGGATTCAAACAACCCTGGAAGTGTAGAGCTCACAGTTACAAATAAGTGCAAATGAACGTGTTGAACTAAAAATTGTCAAGAGGAGCCAATTGGAATAGATGGGTGGCCACCAATATCCACATGGATCATCCAAGTAACCTATATAACCTCTCTGTCCGAACACCAAGAACTATTGTTGTGGCTCGAGTAGCTTCCCTTGAATATACAAGTACTTTTCCATCCTGGAACGTGACTACATATCCTTCATATTCAAAAGTTGCAACTCAGAATATGTTTAATTTCAAATATGGAACATATAACATATGTTCTATTCCCATAAATATTCCCAACTCGAGTTGGAATCTTACATATCTAAACCCTCTTATTTCTTGTCTGGTGTTAGTTCCAAATCCTACATAGCAATCTGTCTCAATCTCTGAGAAAGCAAGGAATATTGATCTCATTCCTGTCATGTGTTGATATAATCCTTGTCCACGAACCATACCTCAATGTCTTCATATGTCACACTATTAAGACCAACCATTAAGAAGTATTATTTCTCAAATCTTTCAACAAGACTATTAAATTCACTTGAGGCTACTACATGCCTTCTTGCAAGTGCCCTTACATCTTTCTGGTTCTGCTTCGGACATAAGTGTGGATAAAGCATCCAACACTTCTCTATCGGATGTCCATTCTTACCACAATAAGAGAAAAGTATCTTATTCCCATATTGGAACCACGATCCCTTCTTCTAATTCCCCCTTTTCGTTTGTTTTGATAAATGACCTTTTCTCTTATCCTTCTTCTTGGATGGATTTTATTGCAAGGACTATTTTCTTTGACATTTCGCCATATTATGGTTACTAGTTCCACAGGAAGCACATGGATATGTAGACTATATGTTTATACCAATCTTACCAATGGGAAATGTCTTCACTCCCTCTTTAGAATGCACATCTCTTCCCGGAGATGTCTTACATATGTTACCTTTCCCTGGGATGGAAGGTAAAATAACTTCTTATGAAGGACCTCTTCATCTGAAATTCTCCTCACTTCAGTCATCCTTGAGCATTCTCCATCTTAACGAGGAGAAGAAGAATACGAGGAATCATCTTTCTCGATCATACCTTTTGAAGGAGCTAGTTTCTCTTACATCAGAGACTTTTCATTCTTTACTTGACCAACTTCATGGAATGGTGCCAATAATTGATCCTCAGTCTACAACTTTCTTTCTAACTCATGAAAAATGCCTCTATGGAATTCCTTATGACATATCAATCGATCTTGAAGCTTTTTCTTCTCCTCCTCAAGAGATTGTAGTTGCATCCTTAATTTAAAATTCTGCTTCTAAATCTATCGGTTAATGTCCTTATGTAGCCTACTTCATGAGATGTTTACTCATGTTGTCCTCTCAACAAGAGTCTTCAAAACCTTCACCAACTTGAGTCTTTGAACTCATCACATCAACTTGCAAATACACGTCAAACCTTTCCCTGATACCACTTGATTCGAAAATCCTTAGATATTAATCTTAATCTTTAAAAACCCATATTAGCGTCTAATTTGATTCAGAATAATTATTGATCATATTGAGGTGATTTGCAGAATACATGTTGATATGCTACTTATCCAAAACCTCATAAAATGGTGAATAACTTGAAGAATAATGAGATAACACAACATAAAATAAAAGAACTCAAATATACAAGACTTGATGACAGAGTTTACTACATCTCTGAGTTCCCTTTAAACAGTGAGACTATTCTTCATTAATCTCAAATGCCAAATTACAATACAAAATGGACTTAGAAATCCAAATTTGAAGTCACTCTTCAATTCCACTGCTCAAACTTAGATATAGAGTTTAACATTAAATTCCTTGCGAACTTTTGATAAAAATGAGTATACTATTGACCATATTTTGAACTGGCTCAATTTCATCCTCTTTACATGCTAAACGATGCACTATGGCACTCATTAATGGAAATCTGGTCTAATACTTTCATATAAAGCATCTTAGCACAAAGATAACATCACCATCGTTCTCCTCTTGAGAAAACGAGAAAAATGAGTATAAACATGCCTATGTTTGGAGGTGGTGCTCCTTGGCACACAAATTAATACAATATCATGACTAGGCAACTCATGGCACACACTTCGATGCATTATCCATACTACACCCTTGGAACATAAATCTATGCAATGTACCTCTATCTCGGGATTTGTGTCTACCTCGGGATGTGTGACAATATATATAGGCCTAGGTCGGCCTAACTATGGCCTGAAACTGGTGTTACATACATGTCATATTAATCCACACTTAAATATTTATTTAAGTGTTTGTTATAACAAACACTAAATATGGCATAGTGGTTAGCGGAGGCATGTTAAGTGGTTTGGATTTTGGAATATTCTATGGATTTTATGGGAGATCGAGGGTTCAAAACCCACCAAGACCATAACCATTTTGATCCTTAGGCCAACTTGGCCTTCTCGAAGGTGCCACGTGGCACCATGTGATTGGTCCATGTGGCAACCTACCATTGGCCCATATGTCGACTACTATACCTGCCACCTTTGCATACAGATTGCCACCTCACTGCCTAGTCATTTCCACGTCAGTGTACATATGCTTACTTAACCTTCCACATAGACTATACGATATGCCACATGTCACCCTTCCAGTGGTGCCATGTGGATCATACAACCTGCCATGTCATCATACGGATGAAATGTGGCACTTTTTTATTGGTCCACATGGGTGCTTGAAAATACCAACAATGAGTGACACATGTCAGCCTCTCATGTTTCCATGTCATCCTACTAACGTTAGCATGACATCATCCTACCATTTGTATGGACATGGCACATGTCACCTTTGACTTTGACTTTTTACCTAGTTTGACCAAACTTTGGTCGACCATAACTTTTGCATACAAACTCTGTTTGAGGCGATTTGTGCATCATTGGAAAGTTATCATTGATCTCTACGCAATGAATTCATTTTCCAGAACATTTGAGATGATCAAATTTTGATCATTTATGGATCCTCTTGGACCTCTGTGAGCGTTCTGGATCTTCCCAGACCTCTGTGAGCGTTTTGGATCCTCTGGGATCAATAGTACCTCTACACTTAAGAGTAGATGCAAAAAAATTGGCCAAAGTACTAAAATTTAACTTAGCTCAAGGAAAAGAAGATTAGTTGTATCATCTACACAAGTTAGAAGAAGAAAGAATGACACCATCACGAGGTTCATAAACAATAGCAAAAAGCATGGCATGATAGACATTTGAAAAATAAGAATTTGAAAATGGAGACCTAATGCTCCTATATGATAGTAAAATTAGGGGCAAGCTAAGAAAACTAGAAACAATTTATGTTGGACCTTGTATAATTGAGGACATAAAAGCTAATGGGGTTGTACAACTCAATATACTCCAAGGAAATATTATAAAGAAAGTAGTCAATTGTGCTAGACTCAAGAGGTACCATGCTTGATTTGGAAATAAAATACAAAATTAGAACAAAATTGAAATAACCAATAAGTTAGAGAAAGTAGCGTAGGTAACTATCATGAAATCGTTTTTCTCAACCTAAAAACCTTAGCCACTACGACCAACAAGAGAAAGTAAAAATATGAGTAATGATAGTTGATTGGGATGAATACTACAAGGAAGAATATAGGTATGCTTGGGTTTGATAGAAAGAATAAGAACGAAGCAAGTTTAAAATACAAGGGACATACAAAGAAAGAGAACATAAGGAAGAACCATCGAACAAGAGAACAATGGTATGCAAGGAAAATAAATAAATAAAAATTGGCAATAACAGAGTAAAGGTAAAATATGAATCGAAGGATTCAATTAAATGCATTTATGGATTCTCAACATGTCAAACAAAGGATGGATAGATTGATTGAAGATACATTGACAAGATAGGTGGGAAATCAAAATTGGGAAAATAAAAATAAGTTAATGCACATTAAACAAAAACCATACTACAGATTTGATAGCCACAGGAACAACCAAACTACAATAAATGATAAAACATCTATAAAACTCACAATGGAAATTAAATCAACACATAAAGAAAAACATTTGCAAGAAAAGAGGCCGAGAGATCAAATTGAAGAGTTTAATAAAGTAGAGATTGAAGAAACTATTGCAAATTTAGCAGACATGGCACCGAAAATGAGAGGGGCAATTAAATAATGGAAAAACCCGTGAAGTCTAGAACAATTGATCCTCAAACAAATAAGAGGTTTGATAAGTCACAATTAATAGAGATAGAGCAATGTATTTAACAAATTAGGGATGCTAAAGTGGAGGATATTGATTGGAACAAACATTGTTAGAGTTATAAACAATGGGCAATCATTGGAGAAAAATGGAGAGACGAGACCATTTAGTTGGAAAAATAAAGAAGCATAACTTACTCGAGTGCCCCTCAAATTGTAGCATTTGAAGGGTTGAAGGAAGATGCAACACAATTTATCATGATTCAATATCATGCAAGGAAAAATATGGTTGGATAAACCAATAAATATTAATGCCTAGCTTATTAGGAGAATAATGGGTCTTCTAGCTAGGGGCTGGAGCATCCCTTAAACAATTAATGCCAAATGTTGGATATAAATATTTACTAGAGTTCTTAATGATAATAATTTGAAGGGATTTGTGATTAGTCAGTAAAATAAGAACATGTAAAATTTTCATGCGCTATCGTGGCTCTCTACCTGACTAGCTTAGGTCAAGCATCATATGTTGTTATGCACATGTTAGAAGCAATTAGAGAAATAGTAGAAGAATGTACCATCTACAATTGGGTAGAGAATTTGACAAACATATTGAAGACTAATTGTGAAGAGTGCCAAGAAAACAACAAATGTATTAGGTAACCCTCTCTACTCATATACATTGCTATGGAGAAGATATGCTTGGTAAGTGAGCCTAAATTTACTTTGAATTATACCCTGACCGTATGGAACTATTAATGTTTCATAGTTGTTTGGAAGGGAATCATAGTCAAATACTTATTGTAACATATGTTTAGTGAATGGATAAATAGTATCAATTCCACCTACAATAGATGGAATATTAGATAACTAGTTAGGAGGTCGTTGCCCCTAAGTGCCCACGTACAATTGGGGCTCAACTTCACAAAAATATGGTATAAACATGGGTTTGGAGGAGAGTCTAAAGAGATAATATTAGCCATAGGTTGACCATATTTTCATATAATTGTCCAAATTAGAAAACATAGTGTTCCTTGTACCCCCAGAAGAAAATTTGACTAGACAAGAAGTTATTATGTCACTAAATGATGGACARCTAAAGGAAGAAAATGAAAAAAAATAATATATAGTCCCATTTGGCCAACTAAAATCATAAACACCACAATTGATAGAAAATAAAGTGCCCATGCCTTGGTCGACCAAAAAAAAAARAAAAAWAAGTAAAAGGAAAGAAATTAAAATCTTGAGTGTGCCATCTAATAATGAGTAGACTGAAGATGATTTGGATGTAATMCTTAGACACTTAGTACAAGTAATTTTTTAAGAGCTCTAAATATATAAAAAGATTCAGTATATTGTAAGAAAAATCTCATTGCTTAAGGTAAATTATGGATGTAGGAACAGGTAAAATGACCAAGGAACAATTGAGAAAAAGGAAACTAATCTAGGAGTTGAGCATTGACAACCTCTTCGATGAAGCAATGGAGTGGTATAAACATATAATTATTGAAGTGATTAAGAAAAAAATTACAGTTGAAAGGCCCTTTAATGAATAAATTAGATGGTATAATGAGAGAATAGAAAATCAAAATGGAGAAGTTGGTAGTGCATGTAAAACAAGAAGACAAAACACTAAAAGTATTTATAAAGAAGTTAATTGGGATAGAGGCTAAGGTACCAACTAAATATGAAATAGCTAAGGAAAGGTTGATTGCAGATGAGCCTACTGAAGAACATGAGAATTGGATAACAACAAATAAGGAAAATTCAACTAACGAACCCAAGATAATCAATAAAGAAGATTCCATGAACAAAGGAAAGAAGTCGATTAAATTACATTAGGAAGCCAACAAAGAGAAGATAGAACATGTAATGTTTGAATGAACAATAGATTTATTGGGAGATCCTATCTCTCCCACACTAATTGAAAAATAAAATAAAATGGCAATGAGGAAGCTCAAGGAGACTTAGAAGAAGGATAACAAATAGAAGAAGTTAATGTAGCCGACATAGAAAAGGTCAACCCAGAAATAGAGAAGAAATGTAATAGGTCAACCTAGAAAATAAAGAGGACATAGAACCAGTCGGCCTCGAAAGTAAATAAGAGATAGAATATAAAGGTGATGAAGAAAAACTACCAAGTCCACTACAACAAATGGAAAGGCTTGAGCAAGAAATCCAATTTGTGTAAAAAAAATAAGAAAATAGAAGGCACTTAACATTCAAGAAAATCATAAAAACATAAGTTGACCAAGGAAAAAATATTCATAACATTTACGATACATAAATATTGAACATGGAATGTTGTGTTTTCCTTTGAACCAAAAGATGCTTTTGATAGTAAAATATGGGAATTACATAAGGTAATCAGTAAAGAAAGGAGTAAGATATGGAATGGGGCATCCTAGAAACAAAAAGAGAATGAAAGAAAAACAAAAAGAAGTGTTGAGTACATGTAAAGAATGGGTTGGAGAAAGCATTTGGGATACCCATATGTGACAAGGAAGCTAAACCATTAGAGGGTTTGAAATACTTTACCATTGAATTGATTAATCGACATGAAGAGATTCTTCCAAAGACTATATAGCTAAAGGGAAATTTGACTAGCACAATTTTTAATACAGAATATACAAAGTTTGAATAGTTGCATCAAACACTACATGAAACTTGAAATATCACTAACTTGACCAATGTGGTATTTGATAAATGGCCATCATATTATGCAAATGTTTGTATTCAATTGAAGGTAGCACAAGTTTTGTTCCCACAATTGGAAGTAAGGAGAAATACAACTGTAGATGCAAGAAGCTAGGATGCATTAGGCACACAACTTGCATAATAAAGGAAGATGGAAGAAGAATTGGTAGCACATGAACACAAATGGTTTTAGGAGGGTAAGATGGCACAAATGGAGCCTACTAAGGTTTTTTCCTAGACTTGGGTTGCTCAACACTAAGTTATGTTTTTGAAAGAATAATTTATTCCCAATTAGATGAAATATAGAGTGCACCTCTACAAATAAAGATGGATTACTTAGTGGATATATATGAATGATACTAATATAGTGGAAGCAAATCCTTGAAATATTGGTAAATATTTGAATACCAACTAAGGTCCATCAAACCAAATATATATAGTGTATGCAAGGATGTAGTTGGAAAGAATAAGTTGCTAGAGAAAATCAACAAACTCCACCACCTATAGCACCAATATACTAGTTCTTTCACCCCACCTAGTTGGTGAATCGGCCTTCAATGACAATAGATGATGTCGAGATAAGCAACATTCGTGTGTGTGTGTGTGTGTGTGTACAATTTGTCTTTTGTAATTTTGGAGATTGGCATTGCAACCTTTTGTACATTTTGAATCCATCTCCTTCCTTCTTTAGGACGAAGAAGACTTTGAGGTTGGGGGATATGTTGGAGGATATTAGTCGACTAGGCTAATGAGTTTACTAGAATGTAATTTTATGAAGTGACTAAAGTATAAATTTGTGGTTGAGTAAGTAGTTAATTCAATTGATTAACATAGGTGGTTTTTTCTTGTATAATATGTTTTTTTTTCCCTACTAGTAAATAGGTTAGTGTTATAATCCCTTATATTACAACACCATTCTTGATTCTAGATTTATATGCTCCTATGGAGAAGAGTTGTGTTCCAACCTTTTGTGATGAGATCTAGGAAATCTTCCACAAGATCAATGATGATAGGTTGAGATTGGTTTGTTTGGGGTATTTTAACCAAGGAAATGAGAATTTTTAACAAAATCAAGAGTATAAGTTAGGTCTATGATTTGGACAATCTCTCTGCATTTTCATTGTTAATATGGTAAGTCAAATCATACTACATGGTGAATAACTCTATAGTTGGAAAAAATGAAGGTAATGTATTCAAGGGTTGTAATGTTGGATAAAGTCTAATTCACACCAAAACTAATTCACAATAGCAAGACATCCATTTATAGGCTCAAAACCAATAATGTTAATTTCTAACCATTACTTAGATTTTGTAGTGTTTGATATAATGGACTTTGATGGTCATGTAGGTCATTCCCCCATTCATTTCAAATCCCATGTATGTAAGGAAAAATAATTCATTTACAAAATTCATGAGTCATGGGATTAAATAAAAAAGTAAATTCTACATGTTACATGTTTCAACTAAGGTAGAAATAAGGTTTACTCATCCAACTAAGTCGCTCAAACTAGCCCCGGATGGGGTGACACATAGCGAGCACTTGTCACATGGCACGTTGGCGATGAGTGAAGTTAATGCCCCTCATCGCTAGCCTCCTCCTCCGTCCATTCACAATGCATATCATTCACTCCAACCAGAGCTTAGTACGTTGGGACAGTTTGGCAGGTTTAATGGTGATCCAAGCTTGGCCCTCTGGTACTAGTACAATGCAACAAGGCGACATCACCTTGGAATTCATGTCTCCCCAAACCGTCACTTCCCTCATCATCATGCAGGTGATTCCTTGTTGTGGCTCTTATCTCCATATTTTTTCCTTTTTTTTTCATTCTCCCCATTCTCTTACGCTCCATGCACTCCGAGCTTCTGTTATTTTCCTTCTATCCATGACCATCATTTCCGACATTTCCTCTGTTAATTCTTCCCCCCACAAGCTCATCTTCGCCATGCCTCATGAGAGAGGAAAATCCAAGAATGGTTCGGCCTACTAAAGTCAAGTAGGTAGGCATCGGTGCACATGACTGCCCTCTCTCTCTCTCTCTCCCAATCCAGGAAGCATCTTCGCTCGCTCACCTAACTCTGGCCAAAACTAGTGTGAAGATGCTCAACCTGAGTTTCACTCGTCTAACCCAAAGATAATATATGGGGGTTGCATGGTGGAGGAGGAGATTCCTCCTAACTGGGAGGAGACCACCATGGAGCAGATGACACCAACAGGCACTGGTATCCCTTTGAATTCCCCTGATCCATCCATGGGAGGTTTTATGGTAGAGGATGAATTCCCTCCACTGATGTAGGATAACTACAAGAATTACACAGACCCCAATGATGAAGACCCGGGGATAAAGTGGGGAGACTTCTAGAGCAAGGAGAAAACCCATCGGGAGATACACTCAGGCATGCAAGATCACCCGGATTTGGTCTGCCACAAATTACCCATCTCCTACAGGCTCATGAAGGACCATTTGGTGTTGAATTTTGAGATGAGAAAAGACTTGGTCGAGCAGCTGCACAACTAGCACGTCCTCAGCAAGCACTTGGACATTCTAGTCAACTCCCTATCAAGCGAGCCTATGAAGAGCCATTGCCCAAGATGTTGTCAGCCATTTTCCTTCACAGTTCACCATGATGGACACCCGGGTTCGCCTCACGTCTAGTTTCTTTACTGTTAAATTTATGGTTTTAGCTACAATGTTTTTTGTTGAAAACAAACTCTGGTCCACTAGTTGGTCCTTGAATAATGTCGACCACTTGTTCTAGTTTCCATGCATGTGGTAGAATATGTGGCAACTTTTGATGTATT
Organism: Picea engelmannii; assembly: GCA_009831015.1. Classification (NCBI taxonomy): domain Eukaryota; kingdom Viridiplantae; phylum Streptophyta; class Pinopsida; order Pinales; family Pinaceae; genus Picea; species Picea engelmannii. The sequence goes on from ML799266.1 coordinate 75,330, forward strand.
TTCAGACATGTGTCACTTTTTTGATAATGTAAGGTAATGCAATTTTTTTATATATAAAAAAAAAAAAAATTACTCAAACTAGATTACATCCAGTCCCCTCTAAAGGGGCTTCTCAAATTAAAGACACGATTAATAATTTGAATGAGAAGGAGAAATTCATAGTCTTTGAGATCAAATACTTAACCAACATGAAAAAAAATCATGGAAGTGGTCCAAGTTGAATTGGAACAAGGAAGAGAACAAGAGCATCGAGTTTTTCTAGCACTGTGTTAAAATAAACCTTAATATTTGTACATGTAAATGTAAGTCCACAAAAAAGACAAAATAAAGGTTTGAAAAACATATATTTTATTGCATGTTTAAGAACACAAAAAATAAATACTTTTATGACTAATCACAAGCTCATTAGAGATGAAACTACTCACTTTTGTTAGGACCTTTCGCAGTCTCAAGCCTATAACTATAAACGAGAGTTAGATTTTAACATTATTATTTCAAATTTGAATCCATTAGATATGTACAAATGTTTGATTCTTAATGGGTTGTTGGAATCTCTTTTCTCTTGAGGAAGTGGAAAAGGTGGTCAAGGAATTTCAAGTGGATAAATTTTTGAAGATTTATCCACTTGAAACAAGGATAATTTTATAACATTTATCCACTTGATTTGTCCCCTCTCTTTAGGGATATATGTAGAAACATAAGAAACAAGGATTATTCCTTTGTTTAATATTTCTTTTATTTAAAATATATATATATATTAAATTGTATTTTTTGGGTGGAAAATTGGAGCTATTTTCTTGCAAGGCACAATTTAGGGGTATGTCTAGCTTTCATGATTTGGGGTCCATAAAATTTTAGATTTATTTGAGTAATCAAACGACATTTTTTGCGGTCAAAACTTTTGAATCCCATTTGAGGGATCAAAATATTTTTAGGGCGTCAAAACTTTACAAACAAAATTATAATCTCTCAATGGTGTTGTACACGTAGAAAGCTTACCAATGGAATGAAGATCACCTCAATTGGAGTTCATATGAGGAAGTTATGCCTCTTTCAAGTTGACATATCTTTTTTACCACCATGATATCAAGTGGATGCCACATCAACTTCCATTACTCACACATGTGGAGCTATTCATGTATGGACTTTCATGAATATTCTAGAGGGTCCAAAATCTTAACCCTAATTAAGAGTTGAGGCATGTAAAAACCCTAAACCTAATCCTAGATGGCTATTGATAGAAAAGGAAGGGGATACATTTTTATTGTATTGATTATTTTTCCATAGTTGAGAGGAGCAAGGGAGTGAGGTATTGGAGAAAAAAATGAAGTATAAGACCTTGTAGTAGCCATACATGCCACAATGTCCATGGCAACTCCATAGTGATTTCACCTTTCTTTGTATTTGCATTTCATAATTGAGAATAAAAGAGCAAGGCATAGGCCTCACCTTCTAGCTGTAATTTTCTTGTATTGATTTTTCTCAAGGTACATCTTGTGTTCATTATATGGATGGTGCATTATTTGCTTGGATTATTTTATTTTAGTTTTAGTCTATTTCAGTATTTTGTTCTCTGAGCTAGTATATTAAATTTGAAATCTAAAGTAAAACCAAACATGATAAAAGATTGCAAAATATTGTAATATCAATTGTAACAAACTATTCTAGTGGAATATCCACAACATGTTATAAATTGTATTGGTATCAAAGTAGTTTTATTTGGGGTTTTACGAGAAGTTACAAGATCCAATAATTGGTGTAAGAAATAAGTCTTAAAACCCTAGCATTGGAATATGAGTACAATAAAAACCCACGGGATGAATTAGAGGAGAGATTTTCAAAGTTGGAAGCACAAGTCATTGACATTTCTTACAACATGGCCATCCTCATGGTATTTCTAGAGAACAAGTTTGGACATTTCAAGTAATTTTTTAGATCTAACTTAGAACTTATATTGGATAGACAATATGGAGATAACAAAGACCTAGAAAAGGAGTTGAAGAAAAAGCTAGAGAAGGAGAAACGAATTTTTAGTGCAATCACTTCTTCCTAATTTATTTAAAGTTTAAGCACATGTGGACATCAAAACCTAGCAAGGAGGGATTGATGTTGTTACCTTGACTCTCTAGTTGCAATAGTTATAAGTTATAAAAGAATAAAATTTCATTTGTCTGACTAAATTTAGAATTCCATGCCAAAACTTGATGGGAAAATCACGTGGAGATGCTTAGGTTGGAGGGTGATCCACTAGTAACTAAGTGGGAGGTGTTTAAAACCCTATTTAATTCCTAGTTCTACCCTATTGTGTAAAAAAAGGATCATTTGATATGTTGGCATTACTTCTTTAGAGTGTGTAAGAGTACACCATTGAGTTCAAAAAACAATCCATTATGTTGGGTATATCTCCCAAGAACCCAGATGTATTCCTCAAGTATATGGGAGTTCTACATAGACATTTGAGGAGGTAAGTGATTCTCTTTAAACCTAGGATAGTTAATGAGGCCTATGTTCAAGAATGATATCTATATATTATGGACAAGAAGAAGGGATGGACAAGTGGTTCCAAGTAGAAATACCACCAAGATGCATCCAAGGAGGGAAAGAATAAGTGGAAAGGAAAGGATACAAAGACAATAGCAACAACACATTAGTGCAAGGATCTGAAAACCCACTATAATCATTGTATATTGATGGTCATATCAAAGATGAGTGTTGGAAGCTACATCTATATCTCAATCCAAAGAACTAGAAGAAGGATGTTAGTTGTGGATTCATGCAACCAGGTAGAAAGTAGCTCAAATGTAGATGAAAATATTTTTTTCACTACAATGAAGAAGGAGGTGAACTTGAGTATCCTCCATCCCAAGGAAGAGAATGTCATTACTAAACTCTTCCATATCAAGATCTAGGTTCACAATGGATGCTCTATTTGATTATGGTTCATAGGATAACCTTATAAAAGAAGATCTTGTTAGCAAGCTTGAATTAGAATTTCATAACCATCCTCACTCATATCCATTTGGATGGGCAAATAAGGATGTGGAACTCAAGGTCACTAAGAAATGTAAGATCAATTTTTATTTAGGTGAAAACTATATTGATGAAGTGGAGGTATATGTAGTACCACTTGATGGGTGTGGTGTAGTGTTTGGAAGCCCCTACATGTACATGAGCAATACAATCTTCTTCATGTGAAGAGAAAACCAATGTCAATTAATCAAGGATGGGAAGTCCTTCATCATCAATGCACACAAAGGTAAATCCAATATCTCACTAGTAAGTGCTAACAAGCCAAGAAATTGATAACTACAAGTAGGGAGTTTGTATTTAGGAGTAAACACGAGAAAGAAGATAGAAAGAAACTCAGATGTAGACAAGAAAATCATCTATGCAACTAAATAGAAGGAGGTGAACCTAGGTAGCCTGAACCAAAAAGAGGAGAAGGAAATGAAAAACATGTTCTATATCAAGATTCATATGATTAAGAACAAGGTATATGTTATGTTTGATTCTAGTTCACATGCCAACCTCATTCAGGACCTGGTAAGTAAGCTTAGATTAGAGATGCATGATCACATTCACCCATACTCTTTAGGATGGGTGAATATGGAAGTAGAGTTAAAAGTTAGAAATAAGTGTAAGCTTATATTTATTACTAGTGAAATGTTTTTTGATGAATTAGAGGTCAATATAGTACCTCTTGTTGTTTGCAGTGTAGTGTTTGGTAGTCCCTACATGTATACGAGGGATGAAAAATCTTCATGAAAAGGGAAAACCAACATTGCTTGGTCAAGGATGGTAAATCATTAATCATCAATGTACATAAGGGGAAGTATAATATCTCTTTAGTAAGTTCCCACCAAACTAATACATTGATCAACTTGAGCAAGAAGTATGTTCTTCTCTTTTTTCAGATATAACCATAATGGCATTGTACTATATAGTGGATGTGAAGGCATCATTGGAATGATGTATGAACGAAGAAAAGTGTTAGCTACAATATATTTTATAGACATGTAGAGAAATTTCCAAGAGTTGAAAGGCGCTCCATGTAAGAGGGAAGTGGAACACTATAATACACAACTAGTTTCATATTCCCCTTACCAAACACGGGATTGTATAGGTAGTCCATATTGAATTCAAATGAGGTGAAGAAGTAGTGACGTGAATTGTTGGAGAAAGGAATCATAAGACCAAGTACCTCACTATGTGATTCCCCTATTAGTTTACTAGAAAAAAAGGATGGTACTTGGATAATGTGCATTTACCATAAATCTCTAAACAAGATGATTCTATATAATCAATACCCTTTGTATGAATTGTTGGATCAATGAAAACATGTAAGGTGATTCCTTTTTCTCATACTTTTATGCTTTGGAATAATTTTTTTCACCAAATCCTAACTTCAATATTTCCTTAGTGTGATCAAACTAGTATGTTGTAGGTTGTAAATGATATAAGTTAGGGATTGGTAGGTTATATTTAGAAGAAAACACAAGGTGATGGTAATGGGAATCTCACCTTTATTTGAAGCAAAAAGGAAAAATATTTATGTTTTTTTAGGAGGGTGCCAAATGGGGGCATCTCTTAAGTACCCCGGTACTAAGGGTGTCCTATTTTCATAGGGATGTCCCTAGTGAAATCTTATGTCATTGAAACGGTACTAAGGGTATCCTATTTTCATAGGGATGTCCCTAGTGTAGGGATGTCCCTAGTGAAGTCTTATGTCATTGAAAATTTAATAAGGATAATATGTACTATACTAGATGACATTCCTGCATTCAAAGAGTATGGAGTGTAGGGAACACACCCCATCATGGAATATTGATTTTTTGCATTGTTATGAGTTCCGAGAATGGTCATTGAGAATGAACTTTATAAAGGTTTGTCATATCCACAAGTTAAACCTTGTGATTACACCTTAGTATTTTTTATGTTTAGAATATTTTTCATAGTTTTCTAAAAATTGTAATAGTATTGTTGATGCTTAGAATATTCTTCATAGTTTTCTAAAAATTGTAATAGAACCTTAGCTCGTGTCAATAATAATCTTCTTACTTAACAAAAAATCATTTACACATTTTTTTAGTTGAAACTAAAATGGGAACTAGATGAAGGAGATATTGAGGTCATGTGTACTAGGTTCTATGAATAGTCTCACAATTATTTAAGTAACTACTTTTTAAGATGGTAAAGAATCTGTAAAGTTAAATAACGTCTTATTGGTGATAATGGCAAACTTTATAGTTCTCATATTGAAAGGAAAGAGCTTCACTCTTAAAATTTGAAGCTTATATTTCTTTAGCTCTTATTATAAGATAATTTAAAAAACAATAAATATTTGAATCAAGATATTATTTCAAGAATGTTAGCAAAATAAAAAAATAATAAATATTTGAATCAAGATATTATTTCAAGAATGTTAGCAAAATAAAAAAATAAATATCTTATAAAAGGAAAATTTATTGGCTAGTTTTAACACAACAAATGCTCAACTTAATTCTTATACTATTAGGAAGGTGAATTTTATCGATCAATTAAATGGTATAAAAGTTGGTTTCTCAGTTGCTTAATCTTTGTTTCAAGTATTGTTTCTAGTTCTAATATGATTTTCCCTTCTTTATTAATCTCTAGTAAAATAGTTTGGACTGGGATCTTATTGTCGATTACCTTCTTTAAGAAATAAACATGGAAGACTGGATGTACATGTGAAGATGGAGGAAAATACAATTTGTAAGCCATACATCCAATCCTTTGAAAAACCTTAAAGGGACCATAATATTTGGGTGCTAATTTAATGTCCTTATTTTGTTGCTTGAGGGACATCTGTTTATATGGTTGTATCCTCAGAAATACCCAATCCCCCACTTCAAATTCCCTTTCACTACGATGTTGTTATGCTTGTTATTTCATCCCATTTTGTGCCATAACCAAGTTTTCCTTCAATAGTTTGAGAACATCTTGTTGGTTCCCTATGTGGTCCTCCACTGCTTGAACCTGTGTATTCCCTTTCAAGGGTGATGTAATGGATGGAGGATGATATCCATAAAGTGATAGAAATGGGGACATTTTTTATGAAGTATGGAAGGATGTGTTGTACCACCATTCCTCCAAGGGAAACCACTTGACCCATTGTGTTTATTTATCAGATGCAAAACAACAAAGATATCCTTCTAGACATTTATTCACAATCTCAGTTTTTACCCATCAAATTGAGGGTGGTAAGATGCGTCGTGAGCCAATTGAGTACCTAAACAAGAAAAAAATCTAATCCAAAATCTTCCAGTGAAACTTGGATCTCTGTCACTTACAATAATGTTGGGGACTCCATGTAGCTTTTGAATTGTTTCCATGAATGTTGCGGCTATTGTACTTTCTTTAAAAGGATGAGAAAGAGAGAAAAAATGGACATACTTTGTCAATCGATCCACTATTACCATGATGACAGTCTTTCCTTTGGATTTGGGTAAACTTGTAATAGAATCCATTGAAACTTCTTCCTGACGTTGACTTGGTATAGCTAATGGTTGTAGGATAATTGGAATCTCGATTGTTTATCCCTTATTCTATTGGCAGACTAAACATTCATACACAAACTTTTGAACATCAGTTTTAAGACCTTCCAAGAAAAAATCCTTCTTGATTATGTGATATGTTTTCAAGAATATTAAATGTCCTCCTATAGGAGAAGTGTGTAATTCCAGAAGGACCTTCTGTTTGAGTTGGGAATTCTTACATAAATATAGGTGATCATGATACCATAGCAAAGCATTCTTCCATACAAAATTATCTAATTAACTAGGGTCCTCATGTAGTTGTTGAATGGTCTTGCATGCCACTTGATCTTGCTTCCATTTTATCCTTCATTCTTCCACCCAATCAGATTGTGGAATAGAAATAGCACATAGTGAAACTTTTGTTTCTTCTTCTTTCCTTGAAAGAGCAACTACAACATTATGTTTTTCTTTTTTGTAAATAATTTCAAATTCATAACCTAGCATCTTTGTAACCCTTTTTCGTTTATATTCTGAAGATAATCGTTGCTCCAAGAAGTACTTCAAACTATCATGATCTATTTTTACTTTGAAGTGTCTTCCTATTAGGTAAGGGTGCCATTTTTGAACTGCATGTAGTATGGCCAACATTTATTTTTCATAAATGGGTTTGACTAAGTTTTTTCCTTTAAGTTGGCTACTTTCAAAGGAAAGGGTCATTCCTTCTTGCATTAAATTTGTACCAATTTCATGGTCTGGGGCATCACACTCCACAATAAATGTGGTTTTTTAATTTCAGTGTGGCCAGGACGGGAGTAGTACACATAGCCTCCTTAAGTTTTTCAAAATCTTTGGTTGTTTCTTCGATCTAAGAAAATGCTTCCTTCTTTAATAATGTTGTTAGAGGTGTTGCTATTTGACCATAATTCTTGACAAACTTGTTATAATAACATGTTAACCCTAAGAATCCTCTAATTTTCTTCAATGTTTTGGGAGTCGACTGTTCCCTCATAGCTTTAATTTTCTTAGGGTCCACTTTTACACCGTCATGAGATACAATATGACCCAAATATTTCACTTATTGAACCCTAAAGGCACACTTGGAAGGATTTTCATAAAGTTGTTGCTCTTCCAATAGTTGCAATACTATGTCAATGTAACATTCCCCAGGTTAACCAAGGAACATTACTACAAGGAAATACACATAAAATGAAATTTTCTTCCACTAACTAGATTCTTGTAGCTTACCATCTACAACTTATTCACATTTACAACCAGATTCTAATACCCATAATTAAATGCAATTAAAACATTCTAAACAAGCATGAATGCAATTGATAAAACATCTATAACAACATATAAAACCATTTTCATTCATGGAGTAAATGCATAGTGTAACATACCTAGTCACCCAGGTTGGGCCACGTCATGCAAAACTCTCTCATTATCAACTTTGATACCATATTTGTAACATACCTAGGCTCCAACTAAGCAACATTACATGTGGAATACACATAAAAATAAAAAAATTGCTAAAATAAATTAATTCCTTTGTTGTTAGTCGATTTCTTGTAGATTACAACTACAATTTATAACGGATTAGCTACAGTATGTAACCATAAAATAGATGCATCTAAATCATGCTAATAATCTGTTGGATCATGTTGTCATTGATGCAAATGGTTTGATTGATTGATGTCAAGTGATTGATTGATTGATGATTGATGTCAAATGTAATATGTATTATCCTTGATGAGAATGATAGATGTCAAGTGGAAACCAATTGATGAAGATATATCAAGATGCATAGATGAAGATAGATCAATGAGTTGTCATTGATACATGATGAATATGGATTCTTTGATATATTATGCATAGCTTGATGACTCATTATTGTCTTGTCATAAGTACAAATGTATGAACTCCAAAATGGTCCCCTTATGGTGAAATCCCTCATGGGAAGACGCTTTGTGGTTGATTTGTGGTTGGAAGACCCATGCTTGTATGTTGAATAAGAATATGAAGATCAATGAAGTTGTTGGTGAAACTATCCTAGATGGATAGTGCTTGTCATGACATTTCCGGTGGTATGTGGAATGTCACATAACACCTCATGGTTTGAGAGTTATGGCCTTATGCAGTTGAAGGACCCCCATATGAAGGCTTGAAGCCCCCAAGGTCAAAGGAGTAAAAATGAACTAAAAGAAGAAATCATTATTTAAATAATAAAGAGAAGTGAAAAAATCAAGAAGGAATATTTAAATGATAAAGTATTGGAGAACTTTCTATCTATGGAAAGTGACTAACCCTAAAATAAGGAAAATAGGTTAAGTAACCTAGAAATGGGTTAAGTGACCTAAAAATGGGTTAAGTGACCTAGAGGATGAAACTATAAATAAGATAGCAATGGTATCTTGTAGATCATCCTTTTTGTGGATCAATGGAGAGATTCTTGTGAGATTATCTTGTGGAGCATGGATGAAGAGCTTCTTGTGAGAGCATCTTTGGTATGGATCTCTTGAGTGTGATTGAAGATCTATTATGAGGAAGAGAGCGAGAGGAGGATCTCATGAACGCATCAAAGTTTCGGCAATGTCGAAGATCATAACGACAAAAGTCTCAGAGCTTCAGAAACCCTAGCTTCTAAGGTATACGCGGGTTTTAATGGGCCATGGCACGTACACACGCAGGATGTATGAGGACAGGGCACGTACAATGGATAGAATGGTGAAAAATTGTGTTTGAGCTAGTGCCAAGCTCTTGGATGATGAGGCAGGGTCCAGATATGCATTCTATGGGATCAAATCTATCACTGAGACACTTGTATGGTTACATTATTGTCTTGATGGATACTATTGTTTGATGTGTTGTGAATGCTTAGGGAATTCTTGGTATGGCTTCTATGATGTGGTTTATTTTAGTTGATTTGGTTGATGGAGTGAGAAGTACTCTTGTGATTCAGTGGTGACATGATTTTTATGGTATACTAGTTGTTTATACATGATTGAGATAGTATTCATATTGATTTGTTGTGGAGCATGAGCAAGCTATTGGAGATCTTGGATGTGTTGTGACTGGCTGGTGGTCAAATTGGATAGTCAAAGACATAAGAGAATGATATATTGATTGCACAGAATTTGAGTTGATCTTGAAGGACAAACCCTAACAACTCAGAAGGTATACGCAGGTTGTTGTATACACTGACCGCGGGCTGTAGTGAGCTAGGGTGCGTACACACGATGGTTGCACTACTGACGGGTCGCGTACCTATTGACAAATTGATATCTATTGAGAATTGTTTCCTCATCTCAGTTGGTACTGAGGGTGTAATTTGAGTCTTGCATTATAGAGATTGTGTTCTTGTGGAGTTGTACTTTATTCAATTGTTGTTGCAAAACCCCCAGATTGTTGTCCATAATAAAAAGAAAAAGTGTACATACACCTTGTGTTCTTTATGTTTCTTATGGTGATGACTTGTTGATGATATATTGATGATATATGTTGTTGATATATGTTCACATCTAATTGGTTATAAATGAAAGTAATGGGTAATGAGTGAATATTGAATATTAACTAAGGTGTTTTGTATAAGAGGGAAGTTTTGGGAAAAAGAGCCCCACACTCATTCACCCCCTCTTTAAGTGTGGTAGTTGTGTCCAACAATTGGTATCAGAGTAGGCCTTCACTAGAAGCCTTAACAAGCTTGAAGGAGATCCATAGACACACAAATGGATGATGAAGTTCCAACCCTTTAAGAATACATTTGAAAAAAATGGGAGCAGCTATTTGGAAGGTATCCATTGGTGGATCAGTTCCATTGAAGAACAAGTCAAAGTTTGCAGCTCAAAGGGAAGGAAAGAAGAATGATGCATTGGCTCTCAAGACCATTCTTAGTGGACTCGCAAGCCCTATCAAAGAGAGCATGGGACATTGCACTTCCGCCAAGGATCTATGGCTAAAGCTAGAGGAAACATATCAAAAAAAGAAGGAGAAAGAAGATATTGAAGATCACTCCATCAAGATCACTAAAGGCAAAGAATCTCCAAAAACTCTTGAATGCATTATTTCTAAATGTGATTTTGAAAACATTTCAAGTGAAGATAAAGATAGCACAAAGGAAGATCTTGAAGACATTTCAAATGAAGGCAAAGAATTATGTGTTGGTATTGGCAAAAAGGAAGATAGTGAAGATATTTCAAATGAAGGTAAAGAACCCTCAAAAACCCTTTATTGCAATGATGATGATGATTTTTTCTCTACAAGTTAAGAAGAATATGTAGAAACATTTTGTGTAAAGTTTGATGGTAATTATCCCATGAAAAGAATAGGACGGAATCTATTAAAACTTCAAAAGGAAATTGAAGAGGGTTTATATAGATATAGAAGTGATCACTATTATATAGACTATAAATATCTTTCAAATAACACTAAGAAGTTTCTTAGGAGGATTCTAAGGCACATCTTGAAGTTAAAAGAAATGATCAAGGAAGAGAGAAATAAGACTAAATTAGAAGAAAAGGAAGAAGAGATCACAAAACTAAAGAATGGAAAAGAAGATATAAATGTAGATGATGAGATTAGCAAAAGTTTTGAAACTATTGTCGATCTCAAGACCAAAATTGAAGAAGCCAAAAGAATAGAGGAATTATTGAAGATTATGTTATCACTCCAAGAAATCACTCACTGGCTGTAAAGGGTGAAATCTTGGTAACTTAAATAAATCAATAATGTGGAGGAAAGAAGGATCAAATCGGATGACATTATAAACTCTTATCCATTTAGAAATATATAAATCACTCAAAAGACCAAGGCTTTCAACTATGTTGCTCGATAGGTTTAAATCAATTTGTGGAAATGTGGAGAAGACCCATTATACTAACGGAAATACCTATACAATAGCATATGTGAATGGCCAATGATGATAGGTAAGATACGCTTCATACCAGCAGAAACATATATAAGATTGCATATAATATATGGCCAGACATAACAGGAAAATACTTGCAGCTTTAGCTTATGAATGCACTGATAGGATGACAGCTATCTGGCATTGAGACAAACCTTAGAAGCAATGTATTAAAGTTTAATATACCAACGAAGATATGGGATGACAACCTTCTTTCATTGAATATATATATGCTTGGAAAGAAAGGAAATGAAAACTGAACAAACAAAGTGAAAGAAGCTCGATGTCAAGATGTATTCATGGACATATCCAAGAAATAAAAGTACAAATCTTCAAGAATAGAACCACAGTCCTCAGACTGTTTTTCCCCCCACGCTTCAATTTTGAGAATTCTTAGGCTTTAATAGCCTTTACATCAAAGTTTCAAGATCCTATTTTAATGGATCTGAAATACCTAAAATAAACATAATCAAAATGGATCTTCTAGCATATATGATCCAATCTTATTATCATAAGTCGAATTTGACAGTCTTTAGCATTATTTCGCATCTTGTAGGTGAAGATCACAGAATTTGAAATCTTTCAATGATGGTTCCAGCTATTTCTACCCAAAATAAAGTGCCATTTGGTGTTATTTCCTTATCACATGCCTCCAAAACTTGAAAGGGAGCATGATCTGTATTCCCACAATTATTATCCTTCATTTGATATCATTCCCACGTGTTCCAGAATCGGAAAATCGTGATCTGGTCAGAAAGAAGGTGATTATGGACTCTTCAGCACTTTTGGCGGCTCATTAGTCGTGTATTTTCCTTTTAGCAGTCGAAAGTCAGATCTTTTCGGTGGCTCATTACACTGTAAATTCACACTTAGTCGCCAAAAGATAAAATTAGCTTTTGGCCTATTTTTAAAGGTGAAATCCTCATTTTATTGAATTGATATGAATTTGAGCCTTTCTCAAAACCTCTAAAACTTTAAGATTTAGAAATAACTCTTCTACCTAATGATCTTCTTATCATGTGATTTGGAAATCATTAGCAAGTTATTTTTTATCGCTAACATCTGGCTCCAACTGGGATGGAGACCTACCTACAAGGTTTCCAAGAACCACAGATCTAATGCCTTTCCAGAAAAATAAAATCTGAACTTAATGTCTAGTGTTCCATTGGGCATGGAGTCAGTATTCCATTGGGTATGGAGTCTGCCATTTCTGAAAGTTTTTCATGACCTGTATAAATGATCTATGTACATCTTGTAGACTGCCTTTATTCACACAAAGTGACTGTTGCAACTCCTGCAAGTGAAAGAAAATAAATGCTCTGGCAATGAGCTTATTTCCTACTCTACTCTACCCTAACCAGCTGTACAATTTGGTTAGGTAAAAATTGATTTCCATAGCATCCATCCAAGAAATTTTAATACTGGAATATTTTCATCATTCACGTTGATCAATAGCCGATGTTTGAAATGTAACAACAATGATAAAAATTCATTCACAAAACTAAATTCACCAAGAAACATGTGCAAGCTAAATAAGTTTGAAATTTTCAAGCTTTCTGAAATGTATGATTCTATGAAGGCTGCCACTGGATCTTTGAAACTGAAAACAGAAACCTCCTGATCTTCGGGAAACAGTTGGATCTTTGTGACTGCTTCTATGTTAGAATATTGATTACCTTTTTGTTCTTTTGTGATTACCTTTTGATCATCGAACACTATGACCTCCTCTTCAGAATAGTATTATGAGTGCGATGATAGAGCAGTGTTTGAATGAAAAAGATTATGATCAACTCTAAAAATGTAATTTTTTATACAATCATTAGTTATCATAGGTTCAACATGCTTTGTAAACTGATCATAAATTTTACATGAATACCTATCTCTGGAATGCTCTGCCAATGTTGAAGAATCTGATTCACAATCTGAGATAATTTTAGTTGCTTGCTACTGTTCTAAAACTGCCTCATAGTCATTACCTTCCTTCTTAGAGTCTGAACTATACTGACACTCTGTTGGCTAAAAATTTTTTAGATTTTCAAAATCAGCCTGCTTTCAGATCCTCCTGGAAGCATAAATATTTTCCTCCACCTCTAGAGAATCTTCAAACAAACTCCTTAATGATGAAGATTTCCTTTCTAGCAGAAGAAGGGGGAGTTTTGAATGCAATCTCATAACATATTGTATCATAGCAACTGTCTCTGTAGGCCTGATCTCCAAAGGCATGTCATGATAGTTGTTGTAAAACCTTTGATTAAAGACGGGCAAAGCTTCACCCTGCTCTCTCTTCAAATCATAAAAATCAACAAGGTATGAATCTAGTGATTTGTACACACCCCAATACTTCACAAAAGCATTAGAGAATTCAATCCAAGAACCAATAGAATCAGCTCTCAGACCTTTAAACCATACATCGGCATCTTTGATTAAAGATTTAGAAAACAATCTCATGATGACATTCTCATGAACAATCTGAAAACGATCAACAAAATCTTCAAAGGATCCCATGTGCCTCTCAACTGAAACTTGATTTTCTCCAGAAAATCGGGGAAGATATTCATAACAGTCAAGAGGATAAGGATGAAGGAGATAGGGAAGCCTTAAAGGCTTGAAAATATTCATCCTGATATTAATTTGAAAAGCAGAGGGATAATTATGAGAATTAACAGGTTCATGACAAGGCTCAGTAGTAATGAAAAAAGGTGTTGAGCTCTGGACAGGTTTGGAATCAATCTAAATTTCTTTAAGGTTACATGGTTGATCTGATTCTAAAGGAATTTGAATATAGTGGTCATCTTTATGAATGGTCTAAGGTAAATATACCGAATCTACATCTACAATATAAGCAGGCTACAAGATTTCCTCTTCTAAAGTTGGATATATACAAGAATGATGATGATTTTTTGAATATACAAAACAGAAAATGATTCTCTTTACATGCGAAGGAAAATCATGAAAGAGATGATAAAGAACAACAATAGTTCATGAAGGAGACTAATGAACTAATACCTGGATTTAGAATTCGGCCTCTTCATCTTCTGTCAATCGGATCCTCCCCAGTGGAGTCTTTGATTGTAGAGTCGCCAGGCAAATGATTATAGTCAGATTTTATGTCTGTCTCTTGTCTGCCATCAAGAATCAGATCTATGTCGTTCTCACAGGGACACTTTGCTTTCACTTTCATTCCCCGGCAACGGCGCCAATTTGTTATCACTCCAAGAAATCACTCCCTGGCTGTAAAGGGTGCAAGCTTGGTAACTTAAATAAATCAATAACGTGGAGGAAAGAAGGATCAAACCGGATGACATTATAAACTCCTATCCATTTAGAAATATATAAATCACTCAAAAGACCAAGGCTTTCAACTATGTTGCTCAGTAGGTTTAAATCAATTTGTGGAAATGTGGAGAAGACCCATTATACTAATGGAAATACATATACAATACCACATGTAAATTGCCAGTGATGATAAGTAAGATACTCTTCATACCAGCAGAAACATATATAAGATTGCATATAATATATGGCCAGACATAACAAGAAAATACTTGCAGCTTTAGCTTATGAATGCACTGATAGGATGACAGCTATCTGGCATTGAGACTAACCTTAGAAGCAATGTATTAAAGTTTAATATACCAATGAAGAGATGGGATGACAGCCTTCTGTCATTGAATATATATAAACTTGGAAAGAAAGGAAATGAAAACTGAACAAACAAAGTGAAAGAAGATCGATGTCAAGATGTATTCATGGACATCTCCAAGAAATAAAAGTACAAATCTTCAAGAATAGAACCATAGTCCTCAGACTGTTTTTTCCCCCACGCTTCAGTTCTGAGAATTCTTAGGCTTTAATATCCTTTACATCAAAGTTTCAAGATCCTATTTTAATGGATTTGAAATACCTAAAATAAACATAATCAAAATGGATCTTCTAGCATATATGATCCAATCTTATTATCATAAGTCGAATTTGACAGTCTTCAACATTATTTGGCATCTTGCAGGTGAAGATCACAAAATTTGAAATCTATCAATGATGGTTCCAGCGATTTCTGCCCAAAATAAAGTGCCATTTGGTGTTATTTCCTTATCACATGCTTCCAAAACTTGAAAGGGAGCATGATCTGTATTCCCACAATTATTATCCTTCATTTGATATCATTCCCACGTGTTCTAGAATCGGAAAATCGTTATATGGGCAGAAAGAAGGTGATTTTGGACTCTTCAGCACTTTCAGCGGCTCATTGGTCGTGTATTTTTCCTTTTAACCACCGAAATTCAGATCTTTTCAGTGGCTCATTACACTGTAAATTTCACACTTAGCCGCCGAAAGCTAAAATTAACTTTTGGCCTATTTTTAGAGGTGAAATCCTTAATTTATTGAATTGATATGAATTTGAGCCTTTCTCAAAACCTCTAAAACTTTAAGATTTAGAAATAACTCTTCTATCTAATGATCTTCTTATCATTTGATTTGGAAATCATTAGCAAGTTATTTTTTATCGCTAACAGATTCAAATAAATGAAAAGGAAGAGTCATGTTGTAAGTTAGAAGCTGAAATTGTTGACCTTAGAAAGAAGGTGGAAAAGTCAAACAAATTCTTGAATAGCTCACGAATCTTGGATGAGATCTTGGAAAGTCAAGGATCACCATGTGATAAATCAGGTCTTGGATACAAAGGAGAAGATACACATGCTGAAGCAAGCACCTCAAAGATGCATGAGGTAATTCCATCAAAGAAGGAAGACAAGGTTGCAAAACAACCATCTACACAAGGCAAAAAAAAATTCAAAAGAACAAAGCAAGGAAGACATCAAGAAGTTATTTTTGGGACACCAAAGCAAAGGTATGAAAGTATTTTTCATGGGCATTGTTATTCATGTAATGGATATGGTCACAAA
>ML799266.1:97739-124675 GCA_009831015.1 Picea engelmannii
GTTGTCCAAACAAATTTTTCAGAACACATGGTATGTTCTTAGCTCAAATTTATTACCCATAAGGTAATGCCTCCACATTTTTAATTCATGTAATATAGCTTCCAACTCCAAGTCATGTGTAGCATAATTTCTCTCATGCTATTTTAATTTTCTGGATTCATAGCATACCACATTGTCCCTTTGAATGAGGACTCCACCGAGTCCTTCCTTACATGCATCAGTGCACACAAAAAAATATTCATTTGAATCTACAATATTTGGTATTGGTACACTTGTCAATATTTCCTTTAGTTGTCGAAAACTCTCTTCACACTTGGGAGTCCATTCGAATTTCACTCCCTTCTTTTGCAAAGAATTGAATGGACTTGCAATCCTTGAGAACCCTTTTATGAATCTTTGGTAATAACCACCAAGACCCATGAATGACCTGACCTATGTCCTATCCTTTAGTGTTGTCCATCCTCTAATGGCCTCTATATTCTCAAGATCAACTTCTATCCTTACTACTGAAATTATATGCTCCAAGTAAAAGATGCACTTACTTATCTTAGCATACAATTTATGCTCCCTTAAAACTTGCAACACCATTTTTAAATGTTTCTCATGTTCTTATTATGATTTAGAATAGACTAGGATATCATCTAAGAACACAATCAAAAACTTTTCCAGGTACTCCCTGAATATTCCATTCATCAGGAACATAAAAATTGTTGGGCCATTTGATAGAAAAAATGGCACTACCGTGAATTCATAATTCCCATATCTTTTTCTAAATGTTGTCTTGTTGATGTCTTATTCCTTTATCCTTACTTGATGATAGCTGGATCTCAAGTCAATCTTCAAAAATATTTTTGCACCTTTCAGTTGGTCAAACAAATCGTCAATTAATGGAAAACGATACTTATTCTTTATGGTAACCTTATTAAGTTGCTTGAAATCAATACATATCCTCAAGGTTCCATCCTTTTTTTTCAAAAAAAGAATTGAGGCTCCCCAAGGTGACACACTTGGGAATATGTACCCCTTCTTCTATAGTTCTTCAAGTTGCATCTGCAACTCTTTTAGTTATGGTGTACCCATTTTGTAAGTTGTCTTAGACACAGGGGAAACTCATGGCACCAAATCAATAGAGAAATCAATCTCTTTTTGGTCGTAGTCCCAGAATTTCTCTAAAAACATCTTTAAAATCCCTCAAAATTAAATGGTCTTCAATTCTCTCCACTTTGTCTTTGGCCACCTTCTCCATATGGGCTGCAAACATCTGACATCCTTTCCTAAAGTTATTCTTCAACTGCATAGCTGGAATATCTCTAATAGCTACAACTCTTGGAATGCCTTGTATCTTTCCTTGTTTCCCTTCCTCATCAAGACATGTGATTGTCTTGTTTTAATAGTCTAGGACAGCATGATGTTTCTCCAACCAATCCATACCAATTAGAAAATCATATGAACCCAATGGTATGATGTTTACATCCACCTTTATATTGATTCCATTCATGTCTATCGGGCAATCTTTAACCAACTCATTGATTTTCCTCTTAGCACCCATGGTTGACTGAAATAACCAAGATTTATTATGCTTAATTCTTTGCAAGTAAAATATTTCAATGATGTTAGCATTTATGTAACTATGGCTATCTCCCGAATCAATTAAAATTGTTATGGGTTCGCTATTGATCTTACCTTCCACTTCAATCATGGGAGATTGATACTTTGTCTACTTGTTATCCAAGGCTGCATAAATCCTTGGCATGCCTCCTCCTGTGTCTTCCACTATTTCAACCTCTTGAATGTTGTGGACAGTCCCCATTCTTCCTCCTTTGTGAGGGAAATCCTTATGTAAATGATTTCCCCCACATCCCTAACATTGCATCAGTTGTTGTCTTGTCCTTTTTCCAAATGAATCTACAGTCTTGTGTTAATTTTGTGTGACTTGACCCTGTTGATTTGCTTGGAAATTATTCCTGAAAAAGGGTGGCTTAAAACCCTTCTACCTTTGATCCTTCTTATCCTTCATCTTGTCATTCCAAGATTTTTGGAAAACTGGTCTTCCTTTGCTCTGTTCATACATATTCCTTGATCTCCTTATGGTTTCCTCCAGGGTTTTGGGGTTGTCATATTGAATCTTATCACTATAGAAAGAGGGTAACCCAATTAGAAACCTTTGGATTTTGACTTTCTCATCCTTGACGAAGTCAACATACTTCAAAATTTCAAAGAATCGCTTCTCATATTCCTCCATTTTCATGGTTCCCAACTTGAGTTCAAAGAACTCTTTCATCTTTCTTTCATAGTAATGCTAGGACAAATATTTCTCTTGGAAATATCCCTTGAACTGCCTCCACGAGATTCTTTTCTCATAAAGGTTCTTGGCTTGCTTAAGTTGATCCCACCACATGTCTTCCTTCCCTTGCAAGTGGTAGGTGGAAATTCTAGCTTCCACCTGAGAGGGTTAATCATGTAGCTGGAAATATTTCTTCATTTCCAACAACCAGGCCTCTGCCTCTTCTCCTTTCATGTGCTCACCATTGAAATTTGGTGGCTTAATCTTCTTAAATTCCCCCTTTAAGATGTCTTCCTCATGTATTCTCCTTTTCCTCCAAATAGCTGACACACTTGGGTTGCTCCGTGGACCTGAACTTGCATGAGTTCTTCTGGTGGAATGTCTTGGAGAATGATGGTGTCTACTCATGCTTCTTGACCGCCTATCACTCCCATGATCATCTCTTTTTCTATGGCATATCGATGTTGATACTTTTCTAGCACTAGTTACTTGTTTGGTGCCAGAGTCCTTGTTAACTTGCTTATGTAGCATATTTAGGCTTTGAAGTATCTCTTCGTGAGCCTTAATGATGCTCTCATTATCGGCCCTATAGCTCTGCACTTATTTTTGCATGCTTCTCATAGTTATAGTTCCTCGCCTGTCTCTTCTCCCATTAGACTCGATCTTAGCATTACCCATGTTGGCATGTAGACCTCCAATTTTTTCTTCATGATTGTAAAACCCTTGAGCATCCTCCATGTCTCTAGTTCTCATGTAGGAACTAAAATCTGCTTTTATGTATCTCTAATTCTGCAAGAATGTGCATGCAATAATTGTTGTTTGAATTAAGCATATTGCAAAATATTAATCAATTAGATTACAGGTAATTCTTCATTTTAAATTATGAAGAATATTAATGCACTACTCTTAAGTAGGATTCCTTAAATGCACTCATTTTTTAAACAACTCTCCAATGGCTATCCTCATTCCTCAAACTGAGTTTTGAGTGAATAGTTACAACAATTACAAGTTGCAATTTCTACTCTTTTGTTGCTACATAATTCACTTTTATCACTTTTGAAGAAAATATAGTGTCAGATCAAAATTTTGGGTCGAAAAATATCTTATGCTTCTCAATATATTTCCAACGACTATTTTTTTTCCTTAATCTGAGCCCCGAGCTGAAAGTTATGGTGGAAAATAATGAAGGAATATTCATTGCCACGTGCAACATAGTAGCAATGCTTAGCAATCATCCAATCATTTCTTGATTATATCTTCATTGTTAATCTTTCTCAATGGATTCATTGTGCATCTAAATCATATCTCTTCTTCATACCTTCCATGAACCCGCTACCAACACTTAGCTTATTTTTCCTTCACGGACTCACGAACTCATAATCGTGTATCCTTCTTTTAATAACTTTGTTTGAGAGGTCTCATCACTTAACCATTTTTCCACTTCTTCACAGATTCGCGGCCTCGCATACTCATGATCGTGTATCCTTATTTTCATAAGTTCGTCCGAGAATCCCAACACTTAGCCATTTTTCCATCTTCACGGACTTGCGGACTCATAATATTGCATCCTTCTTTCTATAAGTTCATCCTAGAAGTCCCAACACTTAGCCATTTTTCCAAGATCTTGCCACAGTTTTGTGGAACTGACAGTTGGTCTGCCACATGGCTCCACATCACCTATCAACTATCATCTCGTCCAACATGTACTTTCCACCATGGCAGCACACATCTTTCTTCTACCATGTTAGTTGACACGTGGCCTCCATGTCATGTCGACGTCATCGTACGAAAAAATACCCAATTTTTTCCAATTTGCTTATGTTCCCAAAGAGGTCAGATTCTTCACATTACCCATGAAATTTTTCTCTCAATTTTATTGTAGTAACTTAAATAAACAAGTTGCAGACATACTCTAGAAATTAATTCTATGTGAGTTTCTGCTTCAACGTTCTACTAACATAGCCCATCCAGGATCATCGTTGAAAATTGGGCTTTGATACCACTTTGTAATGTACCCAGCCACCAAGGTTGGGCCACATCACGCAAAACTCTTTCATTATTAACTCTAATACCATATTTGTAACATAGATAGCCTCCAGCTAAACAACATTACGTGTGGAATACACATAAAAGTGAAACTTCTACTAAACTAAAGTAATTACTTTACTATTAGTCGATTGCTTGTAGCTTACAACTACAATTTATAACAAATTAGCTACAGTCTGTAACCATAAATGGATGCATCTAAAGCATGCTAATAATCAACATGAAATACAACTAAACTTCTCATTACAACAACATATAATTCATACTCATTTACGCAGAGTTCATGCACAACAATAACACATGTAAATAACTCAATACAAGATAAAACACTTATCTTTAAACAAGAATTGTGCAACCAGTTGTTGACGATTAAAATCGCAACGAAGTTTCGCCCGCAAAGTGTTGATAAAGCCTATTATTATAAAGCTAACAAGATAAATAATACTAGTAGGTGGGAACCCCTTGTAGATTGGAGATCAGATCTGATTCTTATTTGATATTTGTGATATTGGTTGACACTGCTTACATGGTTGATGAGATCTTGGATGTTGGTTCTAATCGTGAAAATTGAATGATGGATAAGGCATGTTATGTGTTTTTCTGCTACTCTAGGCTTAGTTTTCTTGTTACGATGGTCTATGTTATCATTTCTATATGTTCATGGATTCCTTACTGTGACACCTGCACAATAAACATGTTAGCAACAACACATAAGAGTGGTTGAAAAGAAGTAAAGAAGTGTAACAAATGCAAAAAGAAGGGATTGAACTATGCTCTTATGCTACACTACATGCATCAAAATTTAAACAATTATTGTTATCATAGCTAATAAGTTAATGGCTATGTGATTTTTTGAGTTATATAGTTGATATGCATTATGGTTAAGTTGGCAATGGTAAGATATGATGTGGGTGGCACGTTTTGTAGAAATTTCAATACAAATTAAGTATTTCCTGCAATTCTCCTGATCTAACAATTATATGCCACTGTTAAATACAGAATCACTTCTACTATTATTCTTGCAGAAAATTAAACCACAATCACAAAGTGAAATATCAAGAACACATAACACAGAAGTTTTACCGAGAAAGAGTAAAGCTAAAAACCCCACTATCATATATTATGTATATCATGGATCATGAAACAATCTCATACAAAACTCTAATCCAAGAGTTCTCGATACAATACAATCGTCTCACACTGTCATACAAAAACTCAGCAAATACATGTGCCGATTTTCTGTGTCCAGACAGCTTACCTCCTTTGCACAATCCCTGCAATTAGAATTCTCACAATTGAATTCTAATTACCCAGTTTGCACATGCTCATAAGCATATTCACTGCATGTGTTATTGCATGAGTGCACTTCACTCAAATCACAACTGATAGCCAAACTGTCCCTTTCACCTATTATCTCAACTGGGTCTCCACTGGATCTGACATGCATGTAGTTAACTATGGTAAATCTTCAATTGCATGTGAGTTCACTGATTCGCTGAACTCTCACTAGTGCAAGTTTTGTTACAACTAGTACAATTGAGCTTAACTCACTTAACTACACTTATAATTCTGTTACAATGCCAAATCACTCAGTTAAAATGAGATAATAGATTAATATTTATTGACCAATTTATTTAAGGGAAAAGTAAATTAGACACATGTTTCTTGTTGACTTTTCAACACTCCCTCTCAACAAGAAAGGGATTATTCTTCACCCCAATCCTGTCTCTATGATATTTGAATTTGATCCAGGTGAGTGCCTTTGTCATAATGTTTGCATCCTGATCTTCCGTAGGAATGTATTGAAGTAACATGATCTTCCGCTGCACACAATCTCTGAGATGATAATACCGGATATCTATATGATTAGATCTATCATGAAACATAGGATTAATTGAGAGTTTAATGCAACTCTGATTATCACAATGAATCATTGTTGGATCTAAATGAGAACCAAACAAACCAACCAGGATCTTTCTCATCCAGATAGCCTCACATGCATCTTGACTCGTTGCCCTGTATTCCTCTTCCATTGAACTAAGTGTCATGGATCTTTGTTTCCTGTTGTACCAAGAAATAGTTGTAGATCTGATACTAAATATCCCCCCTAATGTGCTCTTTTTGTACGTTGGGTTGCCCACCCAATATGCATCCATGAAGCCATGCAACTTCACCTCATCCATTTGTTTGTACCATAATCCATACTCAGATGTGCCCTTCAAATATCTCAGGACATGCTTACCCTCCTTCCAAAAGAGTTTGGTAGGCTTAACCATCGCTTGACTTAGTTGGTTAAATGCATAGCAAATGTTTGGTCTCGTATTCACTAAATACATTAGCGAACCCACTAACTGTCGATAGACAGTAGCATCCACTACCTCTCTAGAAGTAGCATCCTCTTTCCTCCAGTTTCCTAGAAGAGGAGTATCCATGGGTTTGCAACCCTCCATGTGAAACTTACCCAGTATCCCCCTTGCATACTTTCCTTGAGACACAAAAATTTCACCATGTCGCTGCCATATTTCCAATCCAAGGAAATAATGAAGAAGACCCAAATCCTTCATCTTGAACTCCTTTGCAAGGTCATCCTTGCATGAGTGTATCAGTTGCTCATCACCAGTCAGTATTAAATCATCAACATAAAGCACAATGATTAAAAGCTTACCCTCCACCAAAATTTGGTATAGGTTTGCATCCACTTCACTTTTGGTGAAGCCCGGTCCGATGAAATAGTTGTCCATCTGAGTGTACCAAGAAGGGGGTGCTTGTTTCAGCCCATACAGTGCTCTCTTGAGTATGCACACATGTGAATCCTTTTCAAAGGTCTCAAAACCTTCTGGTTGTTCAATGTACACTTCTTCCTCAATGATCCCATTGAGGAACGCAGTTTTTACATCCATCTGATGAATGCGCTAGCCCAACTGCGCTGAGAGTGCAAGGATGGATCTTATGGAAGAGTACCTTGCGATAGGTGCAAAGGTCTCATCATAATCTATCTCCTTGATCTGTGAGAAGCCTCGGGCCACAAACCTAGCCTTGTATTTCTCCACACTCCCGTCAGCAGCTTTCTTTACCTTGTAGATCCATCTCGATCCTACCACTGATTTGTCGACCGGTCTTGGGACAATTTCCCATGCACTGTTTTTTACAATGGAGTCATACTCCTCTACCATAGCATCAACCCAAGTGGGATCCTGCACTGCTTTCTGAAAGGAATATGGTTCAGTCACAATAAATTTGCTCATGAGAGCCACGTATCCAACAAATCGATCAAGAGACCATCTCTATCTGCATTGTGAAGTAGGGGCTCCTACATTCTGTGCAGCATCTAGTCTCAATCTATCAGCTTATGTGGTGCGCTTTCTACCATTTCTAATGGATGGATCTACTTGAGTGGTTTCCTCCACTCCATCAACCTCTTCATGTGGTTGATCCACATCTTGAGACTCATCTTTGGGAACTAGCAGTTCCTCTTCTGCATGCAGGTCTAGCTCCCTCTCAAGCGACAACCGCATGGCTTTCCCCTCATCAAATTTTATATCACGTCGCATAACAGTCATCTTACTATTCAAAAAATACACACGATAATTATGGGGTGTTTCTGTGTACCCCACAAATATCCCAACTTCAACAATCAGTTCCAACTTCTTCCTGGCATCCTTGTTCACATGCACAAAAACAGATGAGCCAAAAATTTTAAAATGAGAAACATCAGGTTTCTTACCAGTGAAATCTTCTTCAGGTGTACCCATGCCAAGTATTCTATGAGGACAACGGTTTTACACATAAACCACAGTATTGCATTCTTCTGCCCACAAATTCATTGGTAGGCCTTGATCATGCAACGTCGCTCGTGTTGCACCCACGATCGTTCTGTTCTTTCTCTCTGTGACCCCATTTTGTTGTGGGTTATGAGGTGCTATGAGTTCTCTTTGAATTCCTTCTCTGCTGCAGAAGTCTATGAATTCATTAGAGATGTATTCTCCACCATTATCGCTCCTTAGAGCTTTCACTTGCTTCCCCAACTCTTTCTCCACCAATGATTTAAACTCACAGAACTTTGAGAATGTTTGATCCTTCTTTTGTATGAAGAATATCCAGCATTTACGAGAAAATTCATCAACAAAAATAATATAATACCTGTGTTTTGTTGTTGAAGCAACCGAGAATGGTCCACATACGTCTGTGTGAATTCTCTCCAGGATTACCGAAGCACGGTTCTCCTTTTCATGAAAGGTGGACTTTACATACTTCCCCAGGGTGCACCCCTTGCACTGATCTAACTGAGCAAGTGTTCCCCTTGGAAGTCCAGTAGATATTTTCTGCATGATCTTCAAGGCTCCATGATGAAGATGGCCCAATCTCCTATGCCATAATTCGCCCTCATCCCGGCTCAAAACATTTTTTGCCTTGCCTATTATGGCACCGCAGCCATCTACCTCCAGTATGTAGAGATTCTTAACTCGAATCCCTATCTTCTTGACTTGACCCATTGCTTTATGTCGCAGGAAATATTTTCCATCACTGAAAACAACGTCATAGCCTTTGTCCTCGAACATTGCGACTGAGACCAAGTTTTTCTTCAGACCTGGAACATGCATAACATTTTTCAATTGAAATGGTTTACCTGACTCCCTCTGAAAGGTAATGGTACCAATACCAATCGCACTGTATCATCCATCGTCGCCCATCTCTATATGCATTCTGAGATCTTTCTCCTCCAAGTCATTGAAATACTCTTTATCTCCCGTCATGTGGAAGGAAGCGCCACTATCCAAATACCACACTGATATCAATGCACTTGATGCCATGCATGTTATCAAAGAGAAGTCAAGTTCAAATTGTGAGACAAGACCCTCACCAATTGCATCTCCAGCAACCGTTTTTTTCTTCCTCTTCTCCGGACAGTTAGTAGTGAGATGCCCATGTTCGTGACAGTGAAAACACTTCACTTTGGACAAATCCATCTTCTTGATTTTAGACTCGGATTTTGAATGGAATTTCTTCCCTTTCCCTTTCCTTGCCTTGGCAGTCAAAGCACAATCCTCTTCATCATCACGCTTTGATGAAGATCCGTCTCTGGTGTTCCTCCTGAAATCCTCTTACACTAGATCCGACCATAGTCGCTCCCAATCTGGAAATTTTTCCCTTCCATTGACAGATTCTTGATAACTGTGCCAACTCTTGGGAAGTCCTAGGAGAGCCAAGCTCACTAAATCATCAGCAGTGACTGTTATTCCCACACTTCCAAGCTCATCCTGACATTGGACAAACTTCGTAAGATATTTTGGAATGGTGTCTCCCTTCTCCATCTTGATCTTCTTGAGTTTATCTTTGAGCACCAATTTCCTATGGTCATTGTTGTTTTGGAACAGATCCGTCAAAACCTTCCACATTGCATGTGGTGTGGTTTTCCCATGGAGACTTGAGACAATGTGGTCTTGTACTCCCTCCAACAGAATCATCCTCGCCTTTGCCACTTTCTTTTGCCATGCATCAATATTTGTAGTGTCTGTCGCATCCGGCTTAGGAACATATTTGTCAATGTATTCCTTCAAGCCATTGTCTTTGAGTAATGCCTCCATCCTGTCCTTCCAAGCAATGTAGTTAGAGCTGCCCTCGAGTGCATACTCCAACCTCAAGCCATTGAAAGACATTTTGATCTTGAATCAACTGTCGCACCAAGAAAATCCTGCAAATTCAAATGTTATCCAACCACAAAACTCAATTGTTGTAATTCCTCTTGCCCTGGGAGGTTCGCACCCCACCTGAGAGCAACCTGAGGGAAGTTTGCACCCCACCTGAGAGCAACCTGAGGGAAGTTCGCACCCTACCAGTGTACATCCTGCGAGAATCACAAGGAAGTTCGCACTATAATGCAATGTGGGGTGAGGGAAGTTAGCACCTCTCCTTTGAGCAGCCTGCGAGAATCTTGATTAATTTCGCACCTCTCCTTTGATGGGACCTACGAAAATACTATTATGTTCGCACCTCACTTCTGTGGCTCTGTGGCTCTGATACCATGTAGAAATTTCAATACAAATTAAGCATTTCCTGCGATTCTCCTGATCTAACAATTATATGCCACTGTTAAATACAGAATCACTTCTACTATTATTCTTGCGGAAAATTAAACCATGATCACAAAGTGAAATATCAAGAACACATAACATAGAAGTTTTACTAGGAAAGCGTAAAGATAAAAACCCCACTATCATATATTATGTATATCGTGGATCATGAAACAATCTCATACAAAACTCTAATCCAATATCTCTCAGTACAATACAATCGTCTCACACTGTCATAAAAAAACTCAGCAAATACATGTGTCGATTCTCTGTGTCCAGACAGCCTGCCTCCTCTGCACAATCCCTGTAATTAGAATCCTGACAATTGAATTCTAATTGCCTAGTTTGCACATGCTCATAAGCATATCCACTGCATGTGTGATTGCATGAGTGCACTTCACTCAAATCACAATTGATAGCCAAACTGTCCCTTTCACCTCTTATCTCAACTGGGTCTCCACTGGATGTGACATGCATGTAGTTAACTGTGGTGAATCTTCAGTTGCATGTGAGTTCATTGATTCACTAAACTCTCACTAGTGCAAGTTCAGTTACAACTAGTACAACTGAGCTTAACCCACTTAACTACACTTATAATTATGTTACAACACCAAATCACTCAGTTATAAATGAGATAATAGATTAATATTTATTGTCCAAATTATTTAAGGTAAAAGTAAATTAGACACATGTTTCTTGTTGACTTTTCAACATGTTTGACAAGTGATAGATGTTAATTCCAATGCATGGTTTAAATGAATGGTTAATGGATTAATGGTTGGTGTGTACTCAGAAATTAAATTACTGGAGGGCATAGGCGACGTGCATTTACTGCACGTCACCCTTACTCTTTCCACTGGCTGCCACCCTAGTCGAGCTATTGTTCAACCGTGTTTGTTGTGGTTAGGCTCCAACTTTCAAGCAGAGGGAGAAACGCCCAGCCAATTCATGTTTTTAAGGTGCTCTTGGTTACAGGTATGCCTTTTTTTTTCCATCCATGAATTTGCTCTGGTTTATGAAATAGATAGTGGCTTGGCATGTATGGGTTTGTGCTTTCCTTGAGTCGGGCAACTGTGTTAATTGGTGATATTTTTATGGAATGAATCATTGGTGTTTTTTCATTGCAATGAAGTTTGAATTCATAGTGTTATTGGTCGTTCTAAGCGTTAATAGCCATAAAGGCTCTATGTCATCCTTGTTGGTTTTAGTTGGAGGGTTTCATTTGGTCTAGAGTGGTTGGTTGTCTTCACGCATTCATATCACCATACCTAGTCTTTGGATTTTATGGGGTTTAATGGGTTGAAAGCACCTTGTGTCACTGCGCATTATTCACTTGGGTGTTGGGTTGTTCATTCTACTAATGGTCGTGCAGTGGGTTATATTGCTTCTTCTCATCTCTGTTTCATCTCAGCATTTTTAGTTGGTTGGATGAGAGAGCCACGAGGGTTATACCTTACATGTGCTAAGTATCGTTACAGGGACAAAATGAAGCCTTATTGCTCTGTTCATAGCCTATCTTGTCACAGGAATTGTCACCCTGTCTGTAAATTCAATTGTGGTATACCCTATATGTGCACCATTAATCTCGGAGGTTTTCACAAATGAGAGGAGTCGATTCTAGCCTCCCTGTGTTGGTTCACATAGAAAACCCTTGATTTCTCAAGCTCGAGTGTTAATAGAGGGGAACGTTATGGCATGTCGGGGTATATTGTTGGTTGTTATGGATTGGTGGTGTATTTTCGATAGAGTTGATTACTGGCTCGCCCCATTGATTATGTAACACTGGTGTTGGTTTTGGTATCTAGTAATTGTATTTGTTATTATAATTGAATGGATAAGCTCATCATGGTTAACTAGATGATTTGTTAAATCGAATACACAGTCGTTGTCCTTGTGATTATTGAGTTTATAACCCGGCATTGTTTTTAATTGATCAAGTCACAGCATTGCTTCGTGTTGATGCATGGGTATGTGTGGCGTTCCTACAACATGTTAGGTCGAGTTGTTGATTATTATGACTGTGTGTTTTAATTCCCATGGGAGTATTGCAATCATGGTGATTATGGTATGGCCATCCACTATGTATGCTATGGATATTATTGGTTGCGCCCTTGGAGATAGTCACGAAGTTTTTAAACATGGCTTTGTTGCATTTTGATCATTTATGTTATGAGATCGGGTATATTGTTATTGCCTCATTGTATTAGATGGATAGCCCRTCATTTTGAATGTTTAGAGTCAAGAAAATTGGACCTGTACAGTCACAGAAATGCACTTGTGTTTTGTCGAATGGTTTGTGTATTCCACAGCATAGTGTGAGCTGAAGTGGTGATTGTTGTCTGTGTGTTTAAATGGCAAGTCARGATCTTTGCAATTTAAATATGGATTATTGTGTCGACTGACCACTATGTATGCTTAATGAATATCATGCATTTTAAYAGTGATARGCACGGGTGCTCTGACAATATAACTTCATTKCATTTTAATTATTAAATGAATTAAAAGACAAAATCAAACACRACCWTTGAATTGTATTTGATGATTGAAATAATTCATGAGMAATGGTTGATTTTGATTTTGAACAGAGTGGAAATAAGTGATTGTTTATGCATTTGGGAATTGTTTTAAAATATTAAATGGATAAATGAGGGGAAAAGAGCTCCCTACAGATTGTTGTGGAATGCATACTGGCTTATTTGATGAAACTGTGTTAAGTATTTGATTTCAAACAGTGAGAAAGTTAATGCGCAGAGTTGTTTGAATTATACACAGTAGTGGTTTTTTGGGTCACAGTGGTCATTTGGTTGGTGTATTTCCTTTTACATAATGGTTTTATGGATTTCTTAATTAATTTTATGAACAGTACCCACTCTCTTTCCCTACCATTATTTTTCTTTTCGTTAATTACAACCCCGCCACCTTCCCACATTCATTTTTCACTCCCTATTCTAAAATTGATTACAGTCAAGAAGAATCTTGTATTGAAGCAGTTGGAAGTCGTAGTTTCTTGGTTGGATCACAGTGATGTTTTATTTGGTTTTCATTACAGTTGATTGTTGTTGTCTTTGAGCAGTAACTGTGCTTCTTTTCCCCCTCATTATATCATGTTCCACTGAATACAAACCCCTCGCATATCCCATGACCTTTTGTTCACCCCCTGCTCATTGACAATAGTTAAACAATTTGTATGGATTGGATTGCATGAGTCTGATATGTTGTTGAGCCAAAATATATTTCATATTTTTAAAGAGTTGTCATGTACGGTTGTTAAAAAGACTATTTACTAATCACCATGCATGCAGGAATGAGCTTTTTCAGCCGAGGTAGCCATGGCAGAGGCAACCAAGGGAGAGGTAATTGGAACAGAGGCCCAAGAAGGCCAAGATTCTCCATACACTTTGACATTGACTCACAAGAGTTAAGCCAGTTGTTTCAGGCCAGATTTTTCAATTGGATTGGGAAAGGAGTGGTCCAACCTAGACCTAAAAGGCCTCCCTTCCAAGCTCCACAAGCCCCTTGTATTCCCGTGCCCCCTCATGTCTCATTGCAACCCGAGGTTCCCGAAAATGATGGATGGCAGGATATTTTTCACCCAGCAGTCTCCCAACATCATGGCTAGCCCAACTTGTCCTTACCTGCTCCCCCACCTATTAACCTGATTGTCCAAGATGCAGCTATTCACTCACCAGTTCAGTCCTCTCATGCTAGCAAAAGGTTTAAAACCGAGGCCCACCATGCCCTTCACAAAGGAAAATCCACTATTGTTCCTTCCTCTCCCTCCAATGGCTCTGACAAATCTGTGTCTTCACGAATTCATTTGAGGGACGATTGTTCTCATGTGATCAGTGAGATTAGGCCTAAAGGCTCAGCACAGCCAAAGGCAAATTCAGAAAAATCAAAGGGTGATAGCAGTAATCAAAAAAAGATTGCATCTCAGAGTGGGAAATATAGATTTTGAGTTTTTATTTTATCTATTGTTGATGACAGTTGACTTCAGAAGTTTTTGGACAACATGTTTTATTTTTGGATATATGAGTAATGCATTTTTTAAAACAATCTCAAATATAAATGAGATAAATTGTCAAAATGTGCATGTGATGATGGGAGTCACAAGGAGAGATGTTCTTATTTAATTAACTAGTTATTTTATAATTGTTAAGAGCTAAATGGGAGTCTCAAGGGGTCCCACCTACTAGTTATTATTTATTTAAAACCCTTATTATTATTTATTACTTTCCCCCCTTAACTAAAAAGTTGTTTGAGTTTTTAGTTAACTTAACTAATGATGTGTTTCAACTACTTCATCCAATTCTAATTGGCTTAAAGGCAAAAGGAAAGGGAGGAACAAGAGGAGGATAGAAGGAGAAGCATATTAAGGTTTGTTCTTTGAGTTTATGCTGATATAGTTCAGTTTTCATTCATTCCTTAATTTATCACAAGCCTTATTCTTTTTTATGATAGCAGGGTCTTATTGTAGACAGCAAGATTCAGGGTTGAATTACATTATTCAGAAACTTGTTTTTCAGAGGTGTTGATCTATCTTTGATAGTCTATGTAGACTTGTATGTTTGTGAATTAGTTTTCATGACTAACAAAGGCTATTGTGCAGAGTTGAGTGGGAAGCAATCTGTGGCAAGTTGATCCAACTTTTACATTTTAGTTTTTGATTTTTTGTTAGAGGTCCTTTTGTATGTTCCATCGGGGATGTCTAAGTTTGACTTTGGTCTGAAATTTCTGCATGAAATTTTGTAAAAGGAATGACTCTTTAGTGAATTGGAATGAAATAAAGGATCTCTTTATGTCTCATTTGTCTTGATTATCATCTTGGTGTTTTTACTTATGTCTCCACATCTATTTTAGCAACTGTTATATTCAGAAAATCATATTAAATGATTTTCCAGCAAGCTTTTAATTGTGAAAAAGACTAGCCTTGTAATCAATACTTGTGAGTTAGGATTTTATTTTTGATGGCTATAAACATAGGGTGATATTCCTGTCTATTTTTATTTAGCCAAGCAGAATATGAAAATGCTTGAGTAAGATCATTTCCTATCTTTTCCTCAACATTTATTTGGCGACCATACTGGGGAGATCTTCAATATTTCTCTGGTTAATTTTTATACTCAATTTCCATCGATACATATATTTTTCTGATATTGATTCTTTGATTGTTTTATTTTTTAATGATTGTGCCTATTGCAAGGAAACCCAATATTGAGCCCGGTCTTCAAGATCAGACCAGCATTGCTTTGAATCTATTTAATACCATTTTGGACATTGCCAATACCCGTGTTGAGCTTAACCATTCTTGGGCAGCAATTGAATGAGATATTAGTGCTCAAGAACGATTGGAAGCTAGACGTAGACAACCTAGAAATCAGCAGTAACCTTCTTGTTTCTTTAGTTTTGGCCTTTATTTCATGTCCTTAGACTCTCGCGCTTCTAGAAGAAGAAGAGTCTTGTCATCGGAAATCCATCCTATTGTTGAAATAGGAAGAAGGAACGTTGTGTTATCTACCCAACAAAGTTCTCTAAGGAGAACCTTGTTTGATTCATCCAGTTTGTCTTTCTTTCCCTCATCTATCATCCACAAGATGCCATCTAGTGGTGGCTCTGGTGGCACTGGAAGTGCTTCATCCTCTCAGTATTCATCTTCGTCAGTGATTGGTAGATTGTATAGCCACCATATCCCTGTCCAATCTACCACAAATCCCACCAAAGTCATTAAAAATTATGGGCTTTTCAGTTTGAAGAAGATGCCACAACCACACTGTGGCATGTGTCCTCTCCTCTTAACCTAGCACCTGCTACTCGTCCACTTCCTAAATTTAAAGAGCATCTTCCTAGGTTTTCAAGAATAACAATGTCACTACAAACGAACACCTGATGGCATTTTCTAATGCTTTTCATAACATAGCAACCAATGACAATGATACTTACATGCGCTTATTCGTCAATTCCTTGGAAGGAAAGGCTGCAGATGATTTTTTTGACCTTCCTTCTAAGATTTTGTCTACTTGGGAGGAATTAATCTATTGGTTACGATCCACTTATGGGCAATCTAAAATCCCAGACGAGAAGTTAAGGGAATACAATAACGTCACCTATAAGTATGGTGAGTCCATCAAGTCTTTCAACTTGAGTTTCACCAAGTTATACAATCAAATCCCTGAACTCATTCACCCTCAAAACCAAGCCGCCTTCATGCATTACTACAATGCATTACCTTCCCCTTACCATCATAGAATTGAGGAAAAATACATTGATAATCTCGGTTCCGCTCTGCATACTTGTTCAGAATATGAAGAACAGATTGAAAGAACAGGTCTTCCCCAGGGAGAATCGGTTAGATAGACAGACATGTCCGCCCTTTTACAGCTAGTACAAGATATGAACAATTGTATGATAGCGTATGAGTGGAAAGGAATTGTCTCCCCTCTCACCCCTGGACCTTCATCCTCTTCTGCAACCCCCTTTAGGAATCTGGTTGAAAATAATTTTTAGCCTAAAGCTATCTTTCCTCGAAGTTGGTGTAACTTCTATGAGGAGCACCACGAGGAAACCACATGTGAGGTAAAGAAGAGTGCCAGAGATAAGATCTTTGGTAAGAGACCAGAAGCTACTATCGTTGTTTTAGATTTTGTAGAGCCAGAAGATGTCATGGTCATCAATACTAGGAACAAAGCCTATGCTCCCAAGGGAAAATTTGATCCTCCCCGCAGTTCTTCTAGCGCGAGCTCATCCTCACCCATTGCTACTGTTTAGGTTCCTAAGATTCCTGAGAGTCAAGGAATTACTTCCCCTCTCCCCTCTTCCAAATATAATATCTTGAATCAGTTGGTCAACATCAAAGCAGATGCAACCCTTTTGGACATGGTTGTCGTGCTTGAACAACAGATGCATCTGAAATAATTCATGGAAGGAAAAGCTTATATTGTAGCCAATCTTTCTGAAGAGGTAAACGAAGAGGATTCATCTGCAAATAAATTAGGTGTACATAACTTTAGATACCCTGTAAAAAATCCCCCTTTTTATATTTCTGTAAATATTATGGATAAGATTGCCCATTGTTGCCTCATTGATGGTGGTTCGGACCCAAGTGTGATGTCGAAGATTATTATGGAAGAGCTAGGCTTGTCTTGTACAAATGAAAATGCTAGAAGCATGCTCTCCTATAATAGTCTACAACAAACAACCATAGGCAAGATTAAGGATGTGACCTTAGTTTTATGCGCTCATCCTAAAATAAGGACAACCCTCAACATTCAGGTGATTGATATGCCTGTAAGAAATTACTCAATTATCTTGGGAAGAGATTGGCAAGCCTTAACAGGCGGATATCTCTCACTCGACGGGATGCATTTATCCGTGCCTTGGAATGGTAAGAACATTATAGTCCTTAGAGAGGGAAGGATTTCACCTTACATAGAGAGTGTTCCACAATCTAATGTAAACTATATCGAAGAGGACCTAGGAGTGTATTCCATCTTTGTTGATGAGGATAATATTCCTTTGGAACAAAACGCTTTAGATGATGATATGTGGCACATGCACTTTGATGGTTTGCGCTCTAATGAAGGTAATGGGTCTAGCATTATCTTGGTTTCCCTTGTAGGGAAAATTCATAATTTGTCTTAAAGGTTGGAGTTTGCTTGTACAAACAATGTCACTAAATTCGAAGCTTTATTATTAGGCATTGAAAGCGCCCTTAATCTTGGTTGTGGTTACCTTTCAGTTTTTGGAGATTCTGAGCTTGTTGTGAACCTGATACGTAAGATATACTCTCCTAGAAACAAGACGATGGAATGATACACCCAAACTGTTTGGGCACTTATCTTGAACCTTTTGTCTTTCAACATCACTCATGTTAAGAGGGAGTTGAATTCAATGGTTGGTCAGTTAGTTGTCTTTGCAGCTTCTCCTAATCAACAACCTTTGCCTCATAGGCCCGATTGTTCTTTTCAATCTCTATATTGTTCACATATCCCGGACAATGTAGAATGTTGGTAGGTCTTCCCTAATGATGAGAGAATTTGTGATTTCATTCAAGATGAACCTCTTAAGCCCAAGGAAATGGAATCCATAGAAAATAGCAAAATTCCTAAGGGCTTGACTCCTCTTGAGAGTTCGTTTTCATCGAGTGATGTAGGAAATGAAGAGAAACAGAAAGAAGAGGGGTCAAGAAGGAAGGTGGGTGAAGTCGTATCCTGGAATATTGGGGCACTTGAATCTTCAAATAATGTTAAAATAAGTACCCAATGTTTTGATAAAGAAGAAACGAAGTTTGCCAAGCTACTTGGTGGATTTCAAAAGGTTTATGCTTGGCCTTATAAGCATCTTCATGGTTTTGATCCTGGTATTATACAGAATGTTATCCCCATCAAGGAAAGCATGAAACCAACTAGGCAAAAACAAAGACCTATTAACTCTGCATTTAAATCAACCTTTCAAAGGGAGTTGGAAAATGTCTTAAGGGCTGGGATTATTTTTCCAGTCCACCCTGAATGGGTTTTCAATTGAATACATGTTTCGAATACCACTGATCATATTAGAACCCGCATCAATTTTCTCACTTTCAGGCAAGTTATTATGAGGAATCCTTTTCCTCCTCTCAGTATGGAAATGGTTCTGCAGCAGGTTGTAGAGTCACAGTTAAGGGCCCTGCTTGACATTTTTTGGGGTTGCAAGAAAATCAAGGTAAAAGGGGAAGATGTTCACAAAACCACTCTTATCACTAATTGGGGTACCATGTCTTATAAATGCATGCCTTTTGTCTTACCTGATGCAAGTACCGCTTTTAAAAAAACTATACACGCAACTCTTGATGAATTGATCAGCATCCATATCTACCTTGATGATCTAATCATATACATTAAAGGGATGGTAATTACCTTAGAGTTCCAAGTGTTATTTATGGGTCCTTTCAAAATTGATTTTGTCCTAGATACTAACTCTTACATTCTAAGGGATTTACTGGAGCAATTGTTTTCCTACAGCACTAACAGTTCTCACTCGAAATAGTGTGAGGGACCAACGTGAAAATTTCTAATGTTGCTTGGATTTTCTATATACTAGTAGCCTAGCTCTATTTTCATTTTTGTGCTTCTCTTTTCCGCTTTACAATAGTTTGACTTCTGCTTCCTGTGTTAAATCTTTTCTTGTTGCTTTTTCATTGATGTCTTTTATTTTTGTTGTTTTAATTTTTGCAATTCTACTTCTACCATGATTTTATTTGCTACCATATTTTAGTTAATTTCGTCAAAATAGGATGATTGGATCATTTCTGCCATAGTGACACTCCTACAAAGCATTGTTAGTCAATAAAAATCAATCTTACACAGTTGTTACGATGTTTCCCTGAAGCATACTTGAATTTTTTATATGTTTTAACTGTTGTCTTATAAAGAATTGGTTGTCTCCCGCTTCTTCTTGCCATTTTTTCATCCATTTGAGATTTTAAGAAACAAATCCGTAATTTTTCTCCTTGAAGTAAAGAGAATATTATGGTTGAATTATTATGCATATAGTGGTAAAACCCCTCATACTTAACACTTTTCATGAGTTATTCCCAAATTCCCAGTCATTTTTCCATTAAATCCACTCACTTCCCCATGTTGCATAATCTTCCTGGTTATATCTTCTTGACCTATTATTCTTGGTCTGTGAAACCATGAGCTCTAAGTTATAAATCTATTGAAAACAAATTCCCCTATGGAGTCATCAGTTTTTTGACGATTAAAATCACAATGAAGTTTTGCCCACAAAGTGTTGTTAAAGCCTATTATTATAAAGCTAACAAGATAAATAATACTAGTAGGTGGGACCCCCTTGTAGATTGGAGATCAGATCTGGTTCTTATTTGATGTTTGTGCTACTGGTCGACATTGCTTACATGTTTGATGAGATATTGGATGTTGGTTCTAATCGTTGTTGGACAACTGAGAGGGGGCGGGTGAATCAGTTGTTATTGTGCTTAAACAGTTATCCCCATTTTAAACACATTACCAAACACTCAATCATGATCACAATAATTCAGGGAAGTAAGAAATATAGTATTCAACATCAATCACACACATGAAATACATAGAGACGGATATTCCTGAGGAAATCCATAAAGGGAGAAAACCTCTTCTTCTTGATATGATAAGTAATCTTTATTTTATGTACATTATCATTCTTATGAGCTCCAACTCCTTTTGAGGCTACCACCTTTGTTTTACAAGCAGGAACTTGTTGAGAGCACCAACTCTTTGGTTTATCTAGCACCCACTAGAAGGAATCACCAACTCCCTTTGTGTTCCAACACCAACTGGATGGAAGCACCAACTTCCAGTCACACCGGCACCAACTTGTACAAGCTACAACTTGCTGAGAGCACCAACTCTCTGGTTTCTCTAGCACCCACTAGAAGGAAGCACCAACTCCCTAAGTGTTCTAGCACCAACTGGATGGAAGCATCAATATTCCAGTCACACATGCACCAATCTTTATAACAGAGAACAATATTTCTCCCTTGCACCACCCTACCACCCTGGTTTTTCTGGATGCAACCAGATGGAAGCTACAATTCCCTGTGTTCAAGCACCCACTTGAAACTCTGAGGACAACAGTCCTCCCTAGCACCACCCTACCACCCTGAGATATAAATCTTTGTTACTGAAATTTATACAATGATACATTATTTAGCAATGGCTTACCAGTTTTATCATTGTTCTGCTACACAGTTGTGCTCTGCCTGCATCAGTGTCTTCCTGCTCGCATATTCTTGCGCTTTTTGTTCTTCTACTCTGTCTCTGCATGTGCCCCTAGGATTTCTCTTCCTCTATCATATACGTATTTGTGTTCTATATATTTCTTATGTGTCTTATGCTCTGTGCATCATTTCCATTCTATGCACTACGCCTCTTCTGTGCGCTTCAGCTCTAGCGCACAGCCTGCTTCTACCCGCATTAATAACTATCAAAAGAAGCAACCATATCTTCTTTAATCTGTGTATATTTATCATACCAAGTCCTCTGCCAGATCACCCACACAACTCTTCCTCTTCTTTGGCGATTATGATGAGTCTGGTTTTCATCATTTGTTGTTTTGCCGATATTGTTCGTCATCGATGGTCGTTGTCTTGAGATTATTTGGCTTCTCTGGCAGTTACAGTATTCGACACTTTTCCATTTGTCAATTGTCTCTATGATGAGTCTTCATTTCACTAAAATTTACCTCGAGACTCTTCAGCTCCTCTGGCAATCACCCTGAAGCTCTTCGAATTCTTTGGCAGATACAATCACTCTATTCTGGAAGTTATAGAGTGAACCTACGCGCGCTCATCCCTTTGGCGCCTTTTCCCTTCCCGAGAAAACTTCACGGTGGGCGCTAGATTTCCTGGCTAACCCCTTCCTTTCATGTGACCACAAGCTGTGATCAGACACCTATCCAAAAGGCTCTTCGCAACTTCGCGCATCAGATATTTTGTTGTGAGTTGCCTCGATTCTCCCAACTTGCGATATCCGAAGTGGAGCCTAGCAATGCTAGCTCCTTCCCCTCATTTTCCACTAATGTGACCTTGGGCGATGCTCTCATGTGACCATGCGATTAGGCACGGAAAAAGGTGGTTTGAGGGCAACCCACTTTTCACCCCACAATTCACTACAAAAATCCATGTGTCCCTTCTCCAAAACAGTGGTTTCGATTGCGGCCCACCTTCAACATTTTAAAGTTCGCGCACCTTCAATCCCAGCAATGCGACGGGACTATTGATCTTACGATCTTGACAGTGCTCCTGATTGGACGGTTCATATTTTTTCTTTCACGATCTGTGGATCAGATCTAACCTCCCTAAATCAATGGTTGTGATTTACTTCGTGATCCAGACTCCGGAAGTTTCAAATATCAAACCCTTCTTTTCTCCGTGTGTCAATCTTCTGGAGTCGATGATCTATGGACACCTGTCCTTCTCAATCGATGACTCTGCCTCCACTTCGGGTATTTTATCTTTCAACTAGATCAACGATTATGCGTCCCCTTTCTAGATCAATAGTCGAGATCTCCTTCAGGTCTCCAGACTTATGAAATATTAAATCTCAAACTGACGCTCTGGATCAGACGGCCCAGATTCACTTCAGAGGATCTGATGCTTGAGATCTTCTTCAGATGATCTGACGACTGATATTTATTTTGGATGATCCGACGACTGAGATTTTGTTTCGGCTTTCCGGCTCTCCGGACTTCAGAGATTTCAAATCTCGAACTGACGCTCTAGATTAGATGGCCCATATTCACTTCGTATGATCTGATGCTTGAGATTTACCCTAGACGATCCGACGACTGAGATTTATTTCGTATGATCGGACGATCGAGATTTACTTTGGATTATTCGACGCTTCAGATTTACTTTGGACGATCTAACAACTGAGATTTATTTTGGATGATTGGACGATCGAGATTTACTTTAGATGATCTGACACTTGAGATTTACTCTAGACGATTTGACGACTGAGATTTACTTCGGATGATCTGACAGTCAATATTTACTCCAGACGATCTGACGACTGAGATTTACTTCGGATGATCCGACGGTCGAGAATGTATTTCAGATCTTCGGATCTCGGGGCTTCGGAATTTCAAATCTCAAACTGAATTCTTGAGGTCATGTTTTTCCGAAGCATAACCTCCTCACATATTTATACCCGAAACGAATGTTGTTCGTTTGATCAAGATCTCAAATCAACGGTTGGATCTGTCTATGATGCAACTTTGCCTTGGATTAAATCCAATGGCTCTCCATCTTTGCTTATCCTATCCTTCCACTTATTTTGATCCGACGGCTGACGGAGATTCAGATAATCAAATTCTCAAACCTTGTACCCCATTTATCTTATCCTTCCACTTAAGGTGATCCGACGGTTGACGGATATTCGGGTGATCGAGATATCAGATCTCAACCCTTGTTTATCCTATCCTTCCACTAATTCAATCTGAGAGTTGACGTGGTCTTCTAACATGGTCTACCAACTTGGTCTGCCACATGTCCTTGTAGACATGGTCTGTTGACGCGGTTCTCCATGATCTAACGGTCGCCAGGTATTCGGTTGAAGATCCTTTGGATCGGTGATCCAGCGGCCAATGTCTCTCTTCCTCCCGAACTTGTAGACATAAATTTCTCATGGTCTCGTCATTCCTGATGCTATCATTGTTTATTTCATGTTTGTCGTCATTGCACACTCTGCCTATAATCATGCCATCGTTGTTGTTGTTATTTCCTGTAAACATGCCATCGTTGTTGTTGTTCTTGCTTGTA
Organism: Picea engelmannii; assembly: GCA_009831015.1. Taxonomy (NCBI): domain Eukaryota; kingdom Viridiplantae; phylum Streptophyta; class Pinopsida; order Pinales; family Pinaceae; genus Picea; species Picea engelmannii. Next base: position 121,435 of record ML799266.1, read on the forward strand.
AACATGCCATCGTCCCTATTGTTCTTTCCATCAATGACAAGCACACGCTTCCTGTAAAACATGCCAACAATCTCCCCCTTTGGCATTGATGGCAACCCTGAAAGGTTGCGCTATTCTACTTAGACCTCCAACTATGGCATACAGACCGCACCTTTTCTCTCCCTTTGACATCAATGTCAAAGAAAACATGCTCCCCCTGAGTTGTTGCAGTACTTTTCGGAGGTATCATATATTCAACCAACACAAACTCCCCCTGACAGGATGGACTCTCTTAGGTGAGAGAAGAGATGACACCCAGCTTATGACGGAGATATTCAAATGGTGTCTTCGCTAGGAGCATAGTAAAGATGTCTGCAATTTGTTCTGTGGTTGGAATGAAATGAGCCTGAACAATCTTATTGGTGACCTGCTCTCTCAGAAAATGGTATTTTATGGGGATGAGCTTGGTCTTGGAATGAAATATTGGATTCTTGGACATGTTCACCTTCAGCTTCAGTTGTGTCCTATATAGTAGACTCAATATTTCTCACGTCTCTTACTAGGACTCCTTCTTCAACCTTTAAATCAATGCAATCAACTAATTTATACAATCTTTTATTAAATCATCTATATCATTTACCATTGGTAGCATATCCTATGAAGATGCCTTCATCATCCCTGTCATCATACTTTCCTCTCAACTACTCCATTTTGTTGTGGAGTTCCTGGGATTGTGTATTCTCTCTTGATCCCATGTTTATCACAGATTTCCTTGAAATCACTTGACATAAATTCTCCTCCTCTGTCTGATCTTACTGCCTTTAGCCTATTGTCTGTTTGACTCTCAATTAAAGCTTTAAATATTTTAAATTTCTCAAATGCTTCAATTTTTTTTTTAGAAAAATCAACCCAAGTGAGTCTGGAGTAATCATCAATGATTAGCATGAAGTAGTTTTCCTTCCATGTGCCTTCCTGTCTAGATGGTCTACATAAATCCATATGAACTAATTGGAGTGGTTTCTTTGTTGAAGTAGATCTCTTTGGATTTAAACCATGTCCTGGTTAGCTTTCCTACTTGGCAGGGTTTATATACAAAATCTTGTGGCTTTTGATAATTTTGGAAAATCTTTTACTGCCTCAATATTTTTGAGCTTGATTAAGTGGTCAAAGTTTAGATGTCCAAGTCTCCTATGTCATAACCAACTTTCATCATGTTTGCTTAGATGACACTCTTCTCTATCTTCTTTCATCACACATGCATTATTATATGTCCTTATGCCTTTAGCCACCACTTGTCCTGAGTTTACATTCTTTACCTTACAATCTTTGGACGTGAACACCTCTTCACAGCCTCTATCACACATTTGACTTACACTGAGTGAAACATCCTGGGCATCTCCTTTGCCATTACTCAAACTCACCATCCTTTTACCCTTAATTTTACCTGGTTCATCATTTCCAAAGGTCACATTTCTTGTTTTGATTTTACTTATAGACAGAAACTTATCCTTGTCTTCAGTCATGTGTTTGGAACATCCACTGTCTATATACCAGAGGTCTTTTTGTTTTTGAGTTGAAAGTACTAGACCACATTTTTCACTATCTTTCTTTTTCCATGTGCTGGCATTTTTAGCTAAGGGTTTTATCCTTGGATCTGCTTTGTAATTATTCAGATGGAAGTTTGCAGTTTTGTGGCCGAAGTTATGATAGTTATAGTGTAAGGTAGCTAAAGAGGTAGTGGGGGTCAATGTAAGGTGGACTAGGTCCACTATATTATTAAATAAGGTCCACTATGGTAGTTAGATATAATAAATGTAAGAGGACTTCTTAGAAGGTTCTACTTCTAGAAGATTCCTCCTCTAGAATGTTCTTAGGTGATGGTAACACTATATAAATGGGTTCAAGCAATGTAATGGGATGAAGAGAAGTATTGTATTTGGAGCAGTAGCTTAATAGGAGGATGCCCCCTCGAAGAGGCAAGTGAACAGGAGAGGACTCCTTCCATAACAGGATCCATTGTATGGTGTTTCCCTACCTCAAGGGTTTGGTAATAATAAAGTGTGGTTTCTTCTATATTGTTTTATGGATCTATTGTGTATTCAGTATTTGTGGTGATTATATTTGTAGATCCATTCAGGTTCTTAACAAGTGGTATCAGAGCACTTTCCTTGGCCGGAGTTGTGGGCAACTATTTTTTATTTTTGCAGATTTTTTTTTTTCGGAGCAGAAAAAAAAGGGCCGCGACATTCTCGAAATTTTTGGTACATTTCTGTGAAAAAAATTCAGAAAAGGGTTGTAGATCTGAGTTCCCCCAATTTGAAAAAAAAAATCGTCGAAAACGGAGTCCGGAAGGTGAAGATCTTGAAGTTTTAAAATCTGCAATTTTTCAGGGTTTTTTCCACGTACGGCGACGCGATTTGTTTTTGTTTTTGTAGTAGCTGGAGGCCGAATTTTCTCAAACAAATTATAGATATGAGTTCCTCTCACAATTTCACCCAATTTCAAAAAAAAAATCAGCCAAAACGGAGTCCGGGAAGTGAAGTTATGAGCATTTTAACTTCAACAGTTTTTTAGGGTTTTTCCAGAAAAAGTCGCGATTTTCTGCCGTAACTTATTGGGTGAGTTCATAGGATGCTCAGATGGCTATTTCTTCTCAAAACACAAAAGAAATTATTGAATCATTCAAAGCCCAATTGTTTCACACATTGGAATCATTTGCACATAGCCTCACAGACCGCCTCACAGACAGTCTCAGAGGCAACTTCCATGATAGTTTTCGTAGTATTCAAGATTCATTGAATAACATGCAGGAGAGATTTCTTATAGAGGGTCTCATGAATGCATATAATCAAAAAATATATGTTTGGTATGATTTTGAGGCCGATTGTGATGATTGGTATATGGATAGTTGTCATTTCTGGGATGACAACCACTTCCATATTTTATTTGATGAGTCTACTCCACCTTCTGTAGAGAACATCAATGTATCACATCAAGAGCTAGTCACCAGCATTCAATCTGCATATTCTACAGTGGTATTATTCCTTTCAGATTCTGCTACGACCCTTTTCCACTATGTGGATGGATCGTCTTATTTGGATCCACATGATAGGTGTCAGTATTTGGAGCATCATTTGGAGTTGGTTATTGGGTTCCAAAATCTTCCACGGGGAGTTCACATGAGCACTTGGACATGGGACCTGGGCTTACAATGGTGGTTGGACTACTTCAGCATGGTGGATTTCTTTTCTACATGGGACCT
>ML799266.1:125643-160708 GCA_009831015.1 Picea engelmannii
TATAGCATTCAAGCTCATTTTTCAATAGGTCAAAGTGATTGGTGCAATGTTGTCTACTCATTGGTTGTTTATTATTTCTTGACCTCCTCAGTTGCATGTCTCTAAACTTAATTTGACAATTTGCAATCTGTGGTTGTTTGTTACTTGGTTGTCTCATTCTTTGTTGTGGCGGATATTTATTCCTTGGGTGTCTTGATTTCTCATGTCTAAATCTTAAGGAATAATTTACATCTTTGTGGCCAAAGTTAGAACAGTAGAAACGATATCCATAGAAAAAAACAGTGTACCTGGAAAATGGTTTTCTTCTTTAAGCAGGTCGATTTCTTCAATGTTGATGATTTTCTTAAGCATAGGGTGTATTGTTTCTTTGTTCTACAGATTCAGTTATGGCACCTTTTTCTTTACTCCTACTTGGCGGTTGATTATATTCCTTTGTTTCTAAAGGTTTGTTGTTGTCATTGGTTGTAGATTTGACAAAATTTATGGATTCTTTGTTGCTTGGTTGACCACTACTTGATCCCTCTTCATAAACCAAACCAGTTTTCAACTTTGGATTCCTTTGTTGATTCAGAAAGGTGGCTAATCCTTCTGAGGCTTTGATACTTGACAGATTCTGGTGATACAAGGCTTGAAACTTCTCCAACTCTTTTCTAGTTTTCACTACTTCTTCTTCTAGAGCTTCACATCTTGCCTTCTTCTCTGATAACTGATGTTTCAAAATGTCCTCTATTTTCTTTGCCTCTTCTAATTCCACTTTTAGTAGGGCAAAGTCTTCATCAGGTTTTTTACTGTCTTTCTCGAACTGTATCAGCAATTTCTTTTGCTTTTTCTTCTTAGCTCTGAGTCTAGCATTTTTTTCTAGGGCACTGATCAGTTCTCCTTCCAAGTCAACCACATCTTCTTCATCATTAACATCACTTAATGTGATTTCATTATCATAATCCTCTTTGGTCATAAGCATAAAGTCATTAACCTTATATTCACAAGAAGAGTCATTATATGTGTCTACTGAAGAGTCATCATTGTTTACACATAAACTTTTCTTTTTACCAAATCTCTTGGATTCGTACTTCTCTTCACCTTCAGAGTTTTGGTCCTTCTTCTTGTGTGGACACTTAGATGCAAAGTGGCCTATCTTTCCACAGTTAAAACATTTGAAGGGAAACTTGCCTTGGTACCTACCTGGTCCTTTCTTTAGTCTTCTCACAAATTTTGCTTCAATTTCATCAGGCTCATAATCCTCATTCTTATATGCTTTAAACGATGCTTCTCTAGAGGTGGGTTTATCTTTAACTATCCTCATTTCATATGCAGTCAACGTTCCTAGAATTTGATCAAAAGGCAAAGCTTTTAGATCATTAAGTTCTTCTATAGCAGAGACCTTTGGGTTGAACCTATTTGGCAAAGATCTCAAAATTTTCTGAACTAAAAAGGCTTCCTCAATTTTTTCACTAAGTCCTTTCATTGCATTTACTAGCTCTTCAACTCTCAGAAAGTACTTCCCAACAGTTTCATCCTCTTTCATATTTAGATATTCAAAATGTACTCTGTAGGTTTGAAGCTTGGCGTCCTTTACCTTCTCATTACCTTCATAATTGCTAATGAGTTTGTCCCACATTTCTTTGGTAGATTCGAAGTGCATAACTTTTAAAAATTCTTCTTCTGCAAGCCCACTCAAAATAGCATTCATAGCCTTAGCGCTGAATCTGAATTCTAGCTTGTCACCCTTAGAAGCTAGTACAATTGGCTTTACATAACCAGTCTCTACCACATCCCAAAAATCTGCACCTAAATCCATTATGTAGGTTCTCATCCTAACTTTCCAGAAGGAAAAGTTTGTTCCATTGAACATGCGGGCCTTATTGGTTGAAGTTCCTTCATGGCTAGTCATGTTTAATCTCTAGGATCTACCCTTAGATAAAAGGAACCGGTTCGGATACCAATTGTTGGACAACTGAGAGGGGGGGGTGAATTAGTTGTTCTTGTGCTTAAACAATTATGCCCATTTTAAACTCATTACCAAACACTCAATGATGATCAAAATAATTTAGGGAAGTAAGAAATAGAGTATTCAACATCAATCACACACATGAAATACATAGAGACAGATATTCTTGAGGAAACCCATAAAGGGAGAAAACATCTTCTTCTTGATATGATAAGTAGTCTTTATTTTCTGTACATTATCATTCTTATGAGCTCCAACTCCTTTTGAGGCTACCACCTATGTTTTACAAGCAGTGACTTGCTGAGAGAACCAACTCTCTGGTTTCTCTAGCACCCACTAGAAGGAAGCACCGACTCCCTTTGTGTTCCAGCACCAACTGGATGGAAGCACCAACTTCTAGTCACACAGGCACCAACCTGTACAAGCTGCAACTTGTTGAGAGCACCAACTCTCTAGTTTCTCTAGCACCCACTAGAAGGAAGCACCAACTCCCTGAGTGTTCTGGCACCAACTAGATGGAAGCATCAATCTTCCAGTCACATAGGCACCAACCTGTATAACAGAGAACAATATTTCTCCCTTGCACCACCCTACCACCCTGGTTTTTCTGGCTGCAACCAGATGGAAGCTACAACTCCCTGTGTTCAATCACCCACTTGAAACTCTAAGGAAAATAGTCCTCCCTACCACCACCCTACCACCCTAAGATATAAATCTTTGTTACTGAAATTTATACAGTGATACATTATTTAACAATGGTTTACCAATCTTATCACGGTTCTACTACATTGTTGTTCTCTACCTGCATCAGTGTCTTCTTACTCGCATATTCTTATGCTTTCTATTCTTCTTCTCTATCTCTACATGTGCACCTAGGATTTCTCTTCCTAACTCATATATGTATCTATGGTCTATCTCTTTCTTTTGCATCTTATGCTCTATGCATCATTTCCATTCTATGCACTACACCTCTTTTGTGTGCTTCAACTCCTACGCACAGCCTGCTTCTACCCGCATGAATAACTATCAAAAGAAGCAACCATCTCTTCTTTGTTCTGCATATATTTATCATACCAAGTCCTTTGCCAGATCATCCACATAACTCTTCCTCTTCTCTGGCAATTATGATGAGTTTGTTTTTCATCAGTTTTCGTTATGTTGAGACTGTTCGTCATCAGTGGTTGTTGTCTTGAGATTCTTTGGCTTCTCTGGCAATTACAGTCTTCGAAACTTTTCCATCTGTAAATTGTCTCTATGATGAGTCTTCATTTCACTGGCAGCTACCTCGAGACTCTTTAGCTCCTCTGGCAATCACCTTGAATCTCTCTGAATTCTCTGGTAGATACAATCACTCTATTCTGGCAGTTACAGAGTAAACCTTCGCATGCTCATCCCTTTGGCGCCTTTTCCCTTCCTGAGAAAACTTCACAGTGGGAATTATATTTTCTGGCTAAACCCCTTCATTTCACGTGACCACGAGCTGTGATCAGACGCCTATCCAAAAGGCACTTCATGACTTCGGGCATCGGATATTCTATTGTGAGTTGCCTTGATTCTCCCAACTCGCGATCTCCAAAGTCGAGCCTAGCAATGCTAACTCCTTCCCCTCATTTTTCGTTGATGTTACCTTGGTCGATGCTCTCATGTGACCATGCGATTGCGGGCACAGCCAAAATTGGTTTGAGCGCAACCCTCTTTTTGCCCCGTAATTCACTACAAAGCTCCACGTGTCCTTTCTCCAAAACCATGCTTTCAATTGCGGCCCGCCTTCAACATTTTAAAGTTCGCGCACCTTCAATCCTCGTAATGTGATGGGACCATCGATCTTACGATCTTGATGGTGCTCCTGAGTGGATGGTTCAGATTTGTTCTTTCACGATCTGCGGATCAGATCTAACCTCCCTAAATCAATGGTTGTGATTTACTTTGTGATCCAGGCTCTGAGAGTTTCAAATCTCAAACCCTGCTTTTCTTCGTATGCCAATCTTCTGGAGTCGATGATCTGCAGACACCTGTCCTTCTCAATCGATGTCTCTGCCTCCACTTCGGGTATTTGACCTTTCAACCAGATCAACGGTTATGTGGCCACTTTCTCGATCAATGGTTGAGATCTCCTTCGGGTCTTCAGACTTCTGAAATCTCAAATCTCAAACTGACGCTCTGGATCAGACGGCCCAGATTCACTTCGGATGATCTGACACTTGAGATCTTCTTCGGACGATCTAACGACTGATATTTATTTCTGATGATCCGACTACTAAGATTTTGTTTCGACTTTCCGACTCTCTGGACTTCAGAGATTTAAAATCTCAAACTGACGCTCTGGATCAGACAGCTAGATTCACTTCGAATGATCTAACACTCGAGATTTACTCCAGACGATCTGACAACTGAAATTTATTTCGTATAATCAGATGATAGAGATTTACTATAGATGATCTAACGCTTGAGATTTAATCTGGACTATCTGACAATTGAGATTTATTTCGTATGATCAGACGATCGATATTTACTTCGGATGATCTGACACTTGAGATTTACTTTGGACGATCTAATGACTGAGATTTACTTCGAATAATCTAACGGTCGATATTTACTCTAGACGATCTGATGACTGATATTTACTTTGGATGATCCGGCGGTCGAGAATGTATTTTGGATCTCCAGGTCTCCGGGCTTCGGGAATTTCAAATCTCAACCTAAATTCTTGAGGTGAGATTTTTTCGAAGCGTAACCTCCTCACATCTTTATACCCAAAACAAATGATGTTAGTTTGATCAATATCTCATATCAATGGCTGGATCTTTCTGTGATGCAACTTTGCCTTGGATTAAATCCAACGGCTCTCCATATTTGCTTATCCTATCCTTCCACTTAATTTAATCCGACAGCTGACGGAGATTCGGATAATCAAATTCTCAAACCTTGTGCCTCGTTTTTCTTATCCTTCCACTTATGGTGATCCGATGGCTGACGGATATTTGGGTGATCGAGATCTCAAATATCAACCCTTGCTTATCCTGTCCTTCCACTAATTCAATCCGACGGCTGACGTGGTCTGCCAACTTGGTCTGCCACATGTCCTTGTAGACATGGTCTACTGACATGGTTCTCCCTGATCTAATGGTCGTCGAGTATTCGGTTGAAGGTCCTTTGGATCGGTGATCCAACGGCCACTGTCTCTCTTCCTCCTGAGCTTGTAGACAGTAATTTCTCATGGTCTCATCATTCCCGATGCTATCATTGTTTCTTTCCTGTTTGTCATCATTGCACACTCTACCTATAATCATGCCTTCGTTGTTGTTGTTCTTGCTTGTAAACATGCCATCATCGTTGTTGTTCTTGCCTGTAAACATGCCATCATCGTTGTTGTTCTTGCCATCAATGGCAAGCACACGCTTCCTATAAAACATGCCAACAATCGTAACAATTGAATGATGGATAAGGCATGTTATGTGTTTTTTTGTTGCTCTAGGCTCAGTTTTCTTGTTACGATGGTCTATGTTATCATTGTTATATGTTCATGGATTCCTTATTGTGACACCTGCATGATAAACATGTTAGCAACAACACATAAGAGCAGTTGAAAAGAAGTAAAGAAGTGTAACAAATGCAAAAAGAAGGGATCGAACTATGCTCTTATGCTACACTACATGCATCGAAATTTAAATGATTGTTGTTATCCTAGCTAATAAGTTAATGGTTGTGTGATTTTTTGAGTTATATAGTTGATATGCATTATGGTTAAGTTGGAAATGGTAAGATATGATGTGGGTGGCGTGTTTGACAAGTGATAGATGCTAATTCCAATGAATGGTTAATGGATTAATGGTTGGCGTGTACTCAGAAATTAAATGACTGGAGGGTGGAGGTGACATGCATTTACTACATGTCACCCTTACTCTTTCCACTGGCTGCCACCCTAGTCAGGCTATTGTTCAACCGTGTTTGATGTGGTTAGGCTCCGACTTTCAAGAAGAGGGAGAACCGCTCAGCCAATTCACGTTTTTAAGGTGCTCGTGGTTACAGGTATGCCTTTTTTTTTCCATCCATGAATTTGCTTTGGTTATGAAATAGATAGTGGCTCAGCATGTATGGGTTTGTGCTTTCCCTGAGTCGGGAAACTGTGTTAATTGGTGATATTTTTCTGGAATGAATCATTGGTGGTTTTTCATTGCAATGAAGTTTGAAGTCACAGTGTTATTGGTCATTTTGAGCGTTAGTAGCCATAAAGGCTCTTCGTCATCCTTGTTGGTTTTAGTTGGAGGGTTTCATTTGGTTTAGAGTGGTTGGTTGTCTTCACACATTCATATCACCATACCCAGTCTTTGGCTTTTATGGGGTTTAATGGGTTGAAAGCACCTTGTGTCACTGCGCATTATTCACTTGGGTATTGGGGTGTTCATGGTACTAATGGTCGCGCAGTGGGTTATATTGATTCTTCTCGGCTATGTTTCATCTCAGCGTTGTTAGTTGGTTGGTTGAGAGAGCCACGAGGGTTATACCTTGTCTGTGCTAAGTATCGTTACAGGGCTAAAATGAAGCCTTGCTACTCTGTTCATAGCCTCTCATGTCACGGGAATTGTCACCCTGTCCGTAAAGTCAATTGTGGTATACCCTATATGTGCATCGTTGGTCTTGGAGGTTTTCAAAAATGAGAGGAGTCGACTCTAGCCTCCCTGTGTTGGTCCACAGAGAAAACCCATGATTTCTCAAACCCGAGTGTTGATAAAGGGGACAGTCATGGCATGTCGGGTATATTGTTGGTTGTTATGGACTGGTGGTGGATTTTTGACAGAGTTGATTACTAGCTCGCCTCGTTGATTATGTAACAATGGTGTTGGTTTTCGTATCTTGTCACTGTATTTGTTATTATAATTGAATGGATAAGCTCAGCATGGTTAACTAGATGATTTTTTAAATTGAATACACAGTCGTTGTCCTTGTGATTATTGAGTTGATACCCTAGCATTGTTTTTAATTGATCAAGTCACAGCATTGCTTCGTGCATGATGCATGGGTATGTGTGGCATTCCTACATCATGTTAGGTCTAGATGTTGATCATTATGACTGTGTGTTTTAATTTCCATGGGAGTATTGCAATCATGGTGATTATGGTATGGCCATCCACTATGTATGCTATGGATATTATTGGTTGCACCCTCAGAGATAGTCACGGAGTTTTTAAACATGGATTTGTTGCATTTTGATCATTTATGTTATGAGATCGGATATACTGTTGTTGCCTCGTTGTATTGGATGGATAGCCCAACATTTTGAATGTTTAGAGTCAAGAAAATTGGACTTGTACAGTCACAGAAATGAACTTGTGTTTTGTTGAATGGTTTGTGTATTCCACAGCATAGCATGAGTTGAAGTGGTGATTGTTGTATGTGTGTTTAAATGGAAAGTCGGGATCTTTGCAATTTAAATATGGATTATTGTGTCGACTGACCACTATGTATGCTTAATGAATATCATGCATTTTAACAGTGATAGGCACGGGTGTTGTGACAGTATAAATTCATTGCATTTTAATTATTAAATGAATTAAAAGACAGAATCAAACACGACCTTTGAATTGTATTTGATGATTGAAATAATTCGTGAGGAGTGGTTGATTTTGATGTTGAACTGAGTGGAAATAAGTGATTGTTTATGCATTTGGGAATTGTTTTAAAATATTAAATGGATAAATGAGGGGAACAGAGCTCCCCTACAGATTGTTGTGGAATGCATATTGTCTTGTTTGATGACATTGTTTTAAGTATTTGATTTCAAACAGTGAGCAAGTTAATGCACAGAGTTGTTTGAATTATACACATTAGTGGTTTTTTGGGTCACAGCGGTCATTTGGTTGGTGTATTTCCTTTTACATAATGGTTTTATGGATTACTTAATTAATTTTATGAACAGTACCTGCTCTCTTTCCCTACCATTATTTCGTTTTTTGCTAATTACAACCCTGTCACCTTCCCACATTCATTTTTCACTCCCTATTCTAAAATTGATTACAGTCAAGAAGAATCCTGTATTGAAGCAGTTGGAAGTCGCAGTTTCTTGGTTGGATCACAGTGATGTTTTCTTTGGTTTGCATTATAGTTGATTGTTTTTTTCTTTGAGCAGTAACCATATTTCTTTTCCCCTCATTATATCATGTTCCGCTCAATACAAACCCCTCGCATATCCTATGACCTTTTGTTCACCCCCTGCTCATTGACAACAGTTAAAAAAATTATATGGATTGGATTGCATGAGTCTGATATGTTGCTGAGCCAAAATCTATTTCATATTTTTAAAGAGTTGTCATGTATGGTTGTTAAAAAGACTATTTTATAATCAATCATGCATGCACGAATGATCTTTTTCATCCGAGGTAGACATGGCAGAGGCAACTGAGGGAGAGGTAATTGGAACAGAGGCCCAACAAGGCCAAGATTCTCCATACACTTTGACGTTGACTCACAAGAGTTAAGCCAGTTGTTTCAAGCTGGATTTTTCAATTAGATTGGGCAAGGAGTGGTCCAACCTAGACCTGAAAGCTCCATAATCCCCTGGTATTCATGTTCCCCCTCATGTCTCATTGCAACTCGAGCTTCCCGAAAACGATGGATGGCAGGAGATTGTCCATCTGACAGTCTCCCAACATTGTGGTTGGCCCAACTTGTCCTTACGTGCTCCCCCACCTATTAACCCGATTTGCTAAGATGCACCTGTTCACTCACCAATTCAGTCCTCTCATGCTAGAAAAAGGTTGAAAACCGAGGCCCACCATGCCCTTGACAAAGGAAAATCCATTGCTGCTCCTTCCTCGCCCTCCAATGGATTTGACAAATCTGTGTCTTCCCGGATGCATTTGAGGGATGATTGTTCTTATGTGATCAGTGAGATTAGGCCTAAAGGCTCAGCGCAACAAAAGGAAAATTCAGAAAAATCGAAGGGTGACAGCAGCAATCAAGGAAAGATTGCATCTCAGAGTGGGAAATATGGCTTTTGAGTTTTTATTTTATCTATTGTTGATGGCAGTTGACTTCAGAATTTTTTGGACAACATGCTTTATTTTTGGATATATGACTAATGCATTTTTGAAACAATGTCAAATATAAATGAGATCAATTGTCAAAATATGCATGTGATGATGGGAGTCACAAGGAGAGATGTTCTTGTTTAATTGACTAGTTATGTTATAATTGTTAAGAGCTAAATGGGAGTCACAAGGGGTCCCACCTACTAGTTATTATTTATTTAAAACCCTTATTATGATTTATTACTTTTCCCCCATTAACTAAAAATTTGGTAGAGTTTTTAGTTAACTTAACTAATGAGGTGGTTCAACTACTTCAACCAATTCTAATTGGCTTAAAGGCAAAAGGAAAGGGAGCAACAAGAGGAGGATACAAGGAGAAGCATACTAAGGTTTGCTCTTTGAATTTATGCTGAGATAGTTCAGTTTTCATCCATTCCTTAATTTATCACAAGCCTAATTCTTTTTTATGATAGCAGGGTCTTATTGTAGACAACGAGATTCAGGGTTGAATTACATCATTCAGACACTTGTTTTTCAGAGGTGTTGATCTATCTTTGATAGTTTGTGTAGACTTGTCTGTTTGTGAATTAGTTTTCATGACTGACAAAGGCTATTGTGCAGAGTCGAGTGGGAAGAAATCTGTGGCAATATGATCCATCTCTTAGAGTTTAGTTTTTTATTTTCAGTCAGAGGTCCTTTTGTATGTTCCATCGAGGACGTTTAAGTTTGACTTTGGTCTGAAATTTCTGCATGAAATTTTGTAAAAGGAATGACTCTTTGGTGAATTGGAATGAAATAAAGGATTGCTTTATGTATCAATTGTCTTGATTATCATCTTGGTGTCTTTACTTCTGTCTCTACATTTATTTCAGCAACTGTTATATTCAAAAAATCATATTAAAATGAATTTTCCAGTAAGCTTTTAATTGTGAAAAAGACTAGCCTAAGCACTTGTAATCAATAATTGTGAGTTAGGATTTTATTTTTGATGGATATAAACATAGGGTGATATTCTCGTCTATTTTTCTTTAGCCAAGCAGAATATGAAAATGCTTGAGTAAGATCATTTCATATATTTTCCTCAACACCAGTTGCTTGGGATGGACGTTCCACCCAACCATAGACCAACCATTCCAAATATCAACAGTCTATCACTCACGAGTTGAGGCTAGTAATCCATAAAAGAGGGTGGTCTCTCATAGTCCACTCCCAGCTCATAAACATCATAACCTGATTGATATTCTCCTACAGCTATCCTGGTCTTTCCACCATCTCTCTTCCTCTTGATCTGCACAACCCAAGGAATGCACCATTTGTTTATCAGGGATCACCCAAGGGATTTATCATCTGTTTATCAGTGTAACCCAAGGGATGTATCATTTATTTATCAGGGTTAACCCAAGGGATGTACCATCTGATTATCAGGGATATCCCAAGGAATTTTTCATTCGTTTATTAGGGTCTCTCTAGAATAGGCAACTAGGAATATCTTAGCTAGGAACTCAAGGGAACTTGTTGTTAGGAAAACTATCAGCAAACCAATAGAAAACACTTGTTTTTTTAGTGAAACTCACGCATGAGTTCACTCTTACGGCCTGACAATCGATCTATTCAGTTCTCTAGATCCAATTTTCTCCAGTTGTGCTCTAGAATTCATCCTCCGTGGCCACAACAACCCAATCTCTCTTTCTTCCCCTTTTTTCCGACTATCATCCCAAACCATACAAATTCCTCTCTTGTGGCTTGCCTTTCTTGACTCACATTCTTCCCCAAGTTGATTGACTCAACTCCCATGTGCCCAATAACTCTGGGATATGACCACTCACACCCACCCTCTTACATGCATTCAATGATTGAATTTGGAAACACTCAATCAGAAGGATGTGACCACTCGCACCCACCCTCTTATATGTATTCAATGATTGGCTTTGGGAACACTCAATCAGACATCAGAAGGTTCATATACAATTGGAAAGTTTAGGAAAATGGGTTAGATTGATATACATGGGTAATCCTCCCCTTGACCCCTCTTGGCCATTATCCTAGACACTTCCCCCTCTTGTGGATTAGTTCATCCCCAATCTCTTATCCATGTCCCCTTAGCAGTTGGCATCACATTTTTATTATTAAAACATTGAAATATAATTCACATATTACATTGCTTGGCCATAGCCACATATTCTATCCACATAAGCATTAATTAAGCTGGGGATTATAATGTGGATGTTACACACAACCATGAATGTTGAGGAAAAGATATGAAATGATCTTACTCAAACATTTTCAGATCATGCTTTCCTAAAGAAAGATAGACGGGAATATCACCCTCTATTTATAGCCATCAAAATTGATATCCTAATTCACAAGTATTGTTTACAAGTGCTTGGGATGTTTTTTTATAATTAAAACCTTGCTGAAAAAATCATTATTTATGTGATTTTATGAACATATCAGATGTTGAAATAAATATAGAGACAGAAGTAAATACACCAAGTCAATAATCAAAACAGATGAGACATAAAGCAATCCTTTATTTCATTCCAATTCATCAAATAATCATTCTCTTTACAAAATTTCCTGAGGAAGTTTTGGACCAAAGTCAAACTTAGACATCCCTGATGAAACATACAAAAGGACTTTTGACAGAAAATCAAAAAATGAACTTTAAAAGTTGGATCAGCTTGCCACAAATTGTTGCCCACTCAACTTGGCACAATAGCCTTTGTCAGTCATGAAATCTAATTCACAAACAGAAAATTCTACACAGACTATCAAGGATAGATCAACACCTCTGAAAAAAAAGTGTCTGAATCATGTAATTCAGCCCTGAATCTTGTTGTCTACAATAGGACCCTGCTATCATAAAAAATAATTAGGCTTCTAATGAATTAAGGAATGAATGAAAACAGAATTATCTCAACAAAAACTCAAAGATCCAACCTTAGTATGCTTCTCCTTTTATTCTCCCTTTGTTCCTCCCTTTTCTTTTTCCTTTAAGCAAATTGGAATTGGTTGAAGTAGTTGATCTACTTCATTAGTTAAGTTAACTAAAAACTCAACCAACTTTTTAGTTAAGGGGGGGGAAGTAATAAATCATAATAATGGGTTTTAAATAAACAATAACTAGTAGGTGGGACCCCTTGTGACTCCCTTTAGCTTTTAACAATCATAACACAACTAGTTAATTAAACAAAACATTCCTTCTTGTGACTCCCATCATCACATTCATATTTGACAATTTATCTCAATAATAATTGAAATTTTTTCCAAAATATATTACCCATATATCCAAAAATAATTTCATGTCCAAAATTTCAGAAGTCAAATGTTATCATCAATTTATAAATAAAAAACTTAAAATCTATATTTTCCACTTTGAGATGCAATCTTTCCCTTGTTGTTGTCACCTTTTGATCTCTCTGAATTTGCCTTAGGTTGTGTTGAGCCTTTAGTCCTAATCTCACTGATCACATGAGAGCAATCATCTCTCAAATGCATGTGGGAGGACACGGATTTATCAGAGCCATTGGAGGGTGAGGAAGGGGCAGCAGTGGCTTTTCCTTTGTCAGGGGCATGGTGGGCCTCAATTTTCAAACTTTTGCTCGCATGGGAAGACTGAAATGGTGAGTGGTTAGGGGCAGCTTGGACAATTTGATTGATAGGCGGGGGAGCAGGTAAGGACAAATTAGGCCAGCCACAATGTTGGGAGATTGTCGGGTGAACAATCTCTTGTCATCGATCATTTTTGGGAACTTGAGGTTGCAATGAGACATGAGGAGGCACGGGGAAACCAGGGACCTGTGGGGCTTGAAAGGGAGGCCTTTTGGGCCTAGGTTGGACCATTCCTTTCCCAATCCAATTAAAAAACCCAACTTGAAATAGATGGCCTAACTCTTGTGAGTCTGCATCAAAGTGTATGGAGAATCTTGGCCTTCTAGGGCCCATGTTCCAATTACCTCTCCCTCGGTTACCTCTGCCATGGCTACCTCTACTGAAAAGGCTCATTCATGTATGCATAATTGATTAGAAAATAGTTTCTTTAACAACCATACATCACAACTCTTTTAAAATATGAAATAAAATTTGGCTCAACAACATATCAGACTCATGCAATCCAATCCATGCAAATTGTTTAATAGTTGTCAATTAGCAGGGGGTGAACAAAGGTTTGGGGATATGTGAGGGGTTGTATTGAGCGAAAAATGTTAAATTGAGGGGGAAAATATCATGATTATTGCTCATAGACAACAACAATCAACTGTAAACCAAAGAATATATCGTTGTAATAATCCCTCCGATCTTAAACTGTCATAATACAGAGTTTCCCTTAATTGTAATTAAATTTTAGGAACAGGGAGTGGATAATGAATATGGGAAGGCAAGGGGATTGTAATTAGAGAAAAGTGAAATAATGGTAGGGGAAAAGAGCGGATATTGTTCGAAAAATTAATTAAGTAATCCATAAAACAGTTATGTATTCAAAACCACTATCCCAGCACCAATTAACAATTATTGTGGTCAATTTAACCATTATTGTGTGTTAAACTTGTTCATTGTCCACATTTAAATCTTTAACACTTTTAATTAACACAGTGTCATCATACTCAAAACAATATTCCTTCCAAACAACCTATGTAAGAATTGTGTTTCCTCTCACTTCTTCCATTTAAAATTTAAAACAAATTCCAATGAACACACAATCATTTGTTTCAACTTTGTTCAACATCAAAACCATCAACCATTGTCCATAAATTATTTCTTTGAATCAAACACAGACACGTGTTCTTTTAAAAACATGCCTGATTCCATTCCTCTAACCAATTTAACAATTAAATTGCCATGAAACCATACTATTATAAAACCCGTGCCCATCTCTGATGGTACAATCAAACGATACGATGCACGATATCCATAAAACATACACAGAAGACAGCCAAGTCTCTGACATCAAATTTCCAATTTGTAACGATCTCGATCGGGACATATTAAACACATAGGAGCCACCAAAACAATTTATACCATGCTATAGGAACACACAGACCACTCAAAACGCAAAGAAACATTTATGTGACTGTACATGTCTAATTACCCCGAATCAAAACATAAAACAATGTTGAGTTATCAATCCAACTATTATCACAAAAGGAGGCAGTGATTGTATGCCCATTTTCATTCCCTTTTACAACTGTGTAATCAACTCCATCAACAGAGACGAGCTAACAATCAAAACCATTGTCGACGCTATTTCACCAACTCATAACAATCAACATGATACCCGAGAAGATATAAATGGCTCAATTTATCAAAATCGAGCTCTAAATAATCAAGGGTTCGCTCAGTGGAACCAACACAGGGAGACTGGAGTTGACCATACCAACAACAGGTGAGAACCCTTCAAGACAACACGGTGGACACACAGGCTACATAACCATTAGCTTGCAAGACAAGGTGACAGTTCACACCAGGTAGGAGAGACTATGAACAGAGGAGAAGAGGCTTCTTACTGGCCAGCAATAACACCAAGAATACGTAGGGCATAGCCCTCATGGTTTACCCAAAAAAAATGAATAATGTTGATATAAATGCAGAGTCATGTAATAGCAACCAACCCTAAAGCAAGACTCTTGGCATAATAGCCAACATAACCAACTGTGCAGAGACCAATAACATAAAACGAGCCCACGACCAGGTGGAGAACGATATGCAGTGGCCCAAAGGTGGTTCAAAAATTACACAGCAACCCCATAACAACAAATATGATCGTGTATGGTTACAAGGACTGTGTGGAGACGGCCAGCAAGTCCAGATGGAATGAAGCCCTCCAACAAAACCCATAAAGACAATAGAGAGCCTTCACGGCTTCCACCACCAAAACAGTTAATGAAGTTGCGACTTCAACCATTAAAATTCCCATTTGCAATGAATAACACACAAACAACCATTCCAAAGAAACACCAAGAGTTTACACAGTTTCCAGCCTCAAGAAAACACAGACCAATACGTCACCAAGCCAATATTTATTTCATAAACAGAGCGAGTTCATGGATAGCGAAAAAAAAAATACATGTAACCAAATGGCCTTAAAAATGCAAGCTTGGTCGAGCGTTTCCTTCCTCGCCTGAATATCGGAGCTTAACCATAGCGAAAAACAATTAAACAATAGCCAAGCTAGGGTGACATCCAATGGGGGAAGTATGGAGTGACATGCAGTAAATGCATGTCGCTTCCATCCTCTCCTCATTCAATTACGTAGTACACGCCATCCATCCAACAATTAATCCATTCCATTAATCCAATGCATCAAAACTAACATACATTGTTGGCCAAATGCACCATCGATATCATATTAACCATTGCCAAAACATACCATAATGTATATCAAGTGTGCCTTCATATAACTCCAATAAAGCCACTAGCATTGCTAGTTAGGACTAACATCATTTCTTTAATTTCAAATGCATATAGTATAGCATAGCATAGTTTAGTTCCTCTTTCTTAGATTTTATTCCATATTGCTCTTGTTTCTTGTTATAACTAACATGTGTCTTGTGCAGGTACAACATGTGACGAATCAAGGTGCCAATAGCATTGTAATAACAGTGAATACCATCCATTCATACATGGAATTTAGAGCTTAGAGCAACAGAACCAACACATAACATGCATTATCCATCTGCCATTATGTCGCAAATAAAACCAATATTTCCCATCAAACATGTAGAACCCTGTAAGCATCATCAAACATTAGCATAAAATGTGTAACAAGAATATAGTTGATCCTCCAATCTATAAGGGGGTCCCACCTACTAGTATTATATATATATCATTAGCTTATAATAATAGGCTTTTAGCAATACTTTGCGGGCGAAATCCTCGTTGCGATTTTTATCGTCAACAATGAACTCATAAATAACTTAGCAAAATAGATAAACACTTATCTCTTAAAAGAGATTTTGTGCAACCCACTACCTGGGAGGGACGTTCCACCCAACCATAGACATGTTGTTCCAAATCTCAACAACAAGTCACCCCTGAGATGGGGCTAGTTATCCACAAAATAAGGGTGCCTCTCACAGTCCCCTCACAACTCAATAACACACAAGCCATTGGTTTTCTCCTACAGCTATCCTGGATTTCCTCCAGCTCTCTTCCTCTTGACCTTCCCAACCCAAAGAATGTACCCCTTCACTACTCTCAATCCATCGGGTGTCCCATTTGTTAATCGAGGTCTATTTGGCTCATGTAGTTAGGAAATTCTTTGTTGGGAACTTAAGGGAACTCACTACTAGAAAAACCACAAGTAAAAACAACAACAAACACTTGTTGATATTGTGCAACTCACCCATGAGTTCACTATTCAGGCATGACAACCTAGATCTTCAATTTGCAGCTCCAAAATGCTCCAAAAATGCTCCATCATGATCCAGAATTCGCCTAGCCTTGTTGTTCCAGCTCCCAATATCTTCTCCCCTCTTCTCTTTGTTGTTCCTCCCCAAAAATTAAATGTGAAAAACTATATGTTACTACCCATATGAATTTCCTCTCTTTCCCAAAGATAGTTGACTGCTCACTTTTCCCAATGTTGATTTTACCTCATCCCCATGCTCTCCAATAACTATGGTATGTGACTCTCATACCCACCCTATGACAGGTATTCAATGGTTGGGCTCTCATACACTCAACCAAAAATAGAATTTTTCCCTACATGATAATAAAATTCAGAAAAGCGGGTATGAATTAATACCCATAATTATTTCCCTTTGGACCCCTCTTGGACACTCTCTAGGCATTGCCCCTCTCTTGTGGATTAATTAGCCCCCATCTATGTCCATATCCCAATAGGTAGTACTACATTATATTTATTTACAATTCAGGAAATACATTTTGCATTTACATTGCTTGGCCATAGACACATTTATATCTACATTATGCATTAATTAAACTGGGGATTATAGTGGGGATGTTACAATCTTCCTCCTCTATAGTTGTGCACCGTCCTCGATGCATTACACCATGCTGAAATAAGTATATAAATTTACATCACAATACTTAGAGAAAAAAAAAATCTGCAATCTTTACCCTCCAACAACAGTCCCAACCATAATATCTTGTTCTTCTCAACCTGTTGACCAAAGGAATGTGCCCCCTTCACTGCCTTCAATCCATCAGGCTGCACCATTATTTTGTTAGGGCTATCAGCATAGGCGACCAAAATGGAGTCTTGTATTTTCAGCGTTTATTTTCTTCAAAATTGGTAAAAATATACGGGTATTCCTCCCGCATGGTTTCTTCATGCTCCCATGTTGCATATTTAGGACCGTAGCATGTCCATTGAAACTTTACCATCGCTATGGATTTGTTCTAGAGCACTTTGATTTTATGGTCCGGGATGCGTACTAGTTCCACCTGGAAATCCCCTTCATTTTCCACCTGCATCACAATCCAATCAATTATGTGGTTACGATCAGGCACATATTTCTTTAATAATGACACATGAAATACATTATGAACTCTCATGGATGCAAACAATGCTAGCATGTGTGAAAATGGCCCTATATTTTCTAATATTTCAAAAGGCCCACAATATCTTGTTGCCAACTTCGAGCAACAATCCAATCTTATCGAACGTATTCTTTCTTTAACTTTTAGGAAAACATGTTCCCCCACTTTAAAAACTACAAAGACTAGGTTCTTGTCTACATAAGACTTATGCTTGTCTTGGGAAGCCTTTAAATTTTGCATGATCCTTGTCATCTACTCTTCCATTTCTTTTAACAAATCTGGCCCAATGATGGCTCTGTCTACTGGGTTATCCCAAATCACTAGTGTGTTACACTTCCTACCATACAAAGCTTCAAATGGACTCATTTTTTATGAGGCTCGATACCCATTATTATAAGCAAACTCCACTAAATGGATATAGTCTTCCCATTTTGATGGTTGATCTGTCACATACCTTTTGAGTGTGTCTTCAATTATCCTATTGGTCCTCTTTGTTTTCCCATCTGACTTTGGGTGATACATTGTACTAAGATTCAAATTTGTCCCAAATCCTTTGAACGAACCTTGCCAAAATTTGGATGTAAACTTCGAATCTATGTATGAAACTATTGCCTTAGGCACTCCATGTAGCCTCACAACTTCCTTCATGTAAATATCTTCAATGTTTGTTGCCTTGTGTGTTGCCTTCACAGGAATAAAATGTGTTTCCTTAGTCAATTTGTCCACCACCACCATGATGATGGAGTCATGTTGCTTCATTGTTCTAGGAATCTTTGTAATAAAATCTATTGTAACCACTCCCCACTTCCATTATGGAATGGGCAATGGTTGTAGCAATCTTGTTGGGTGTTTGTGCTTTGTTTTCACCTTTTAGAACTCTAAACATTAGGCTATGTAGTTATCCACTTCTTTCTTCATTCCCGACCAAAAGTATTGGCTCCTTATGGTTGTAATGGATTTATGATATCTTCGGTGCCCAGCATATGGTGCATTGTGCATTTCCCTTAACACTATATTTTTCAGCTCCATGAAATTTGGCACATACACCTTGCCTCTATACAAGAGGATTACATCCTCTTTTAATTCGTAATCTTTAAATTTATGTTGTAAAATACCTTGTTGTAAGTTTTCCTTTATTTGCAAATAATGTTGATCTAAATTTTTTGCTTCAAGAATTATATCTTTTAAATATATTATGTACATGTTGATGGCTGAAATATCCACTTCATGAGCTCTTTTGTTGAGTGCATCAGCCACCTGACTTTCTTTTCCTTTGATAGGTTTCATTTCAAATTCATACTCACTAAGAAATTATAGCCACCTAGTTTTCCTAGCATTTAATGTTGGTTGTCCAAATAAATGTTTCAAACCATAGTGGTATGTTCTTAACTCAAAACTCCTCCCCATGAGATAATGTCTCCACATTTTTAATGCATGTACAATGGCTCCTAACTCTAGATAATGTGTAGCATAATTTCTCTCATGCTCTTTTAATTATCAAGACTCATAGCATGCCACATGATCTTTTTATTGAGGACTCCACCAAGCCCTTCCTTGCACGCATTCTTGAACACTACAAATTCTTCATATGGATCTACAATATTTAATATGGACACACTTGTCAAAATGTTTTTCAACTGCTGGAAACTCTCTTCACATTTTGGTGTCCATTCAAACTTCACTCCCTTCTTTTGCAAAGAAGTGATTAAGCTTGCAATCTTTGAAAACCTTTAATGAATATTTAGTAATAACCCATGAGACCCATAAATGATCTGACCTCTATCACATTCCCTGGCGTTGACCATCCTCTATTGGACTCTATCTTCTTGGGATCGACTGATATCCCATCTATTGAAAAAATATACCCCAAGTAATGGATCTTATTTTGATAAAAGATGCAGTTACTTAGCTTGGCATACAATTTATGCTCCCTTAAAACCTTTAGCGCCATTATGAGATGCTCCTCATGCTCATTTTCATACTTGGAGTAAATGAGAATATCATGTAAGAAAAAAATTACAAACTTGTCCAGGTACTCCTTGAACACTCAATTCATTAGACGCATAAAAACAGTTGGGGAATTTGATAGTCTAAATGGAACTACTGTGAACTCATAATGCCCATACCTTATTCTAAACATTCTTTTGTTGATATCTTCTTATTTTATCCTCACTTGATGATAGCATGATCTCAAGTCAATCTTAGAAAATATTCTTGCACCTTTCAATTGATCAAATAAATCATCAATCATTGGAAAAGGATATTTGTTCTTTATAGTGACCTTATTTAGTTGTCTGAAATCAAAACACATCCTTAAGGTTCCATATTTCTTCTTCACAAAAATAATTGGGTCTCCCTAAGGTGACACACTTGAGCGTATATACCCCTGCTTAAAAATTTCTTCTAGTTGCATTTGCAACTCTTTCAATTTTGGTGTGCCCATTTTGTAAGGCATATTGGACATTGGGGTAGCACTTGGCACCAAATCAATAAACAAATCAATGTCTCTCTTAGGTGGAAATCCTGGGATCTCCTCAAAAACATCTTCAAAATCTCTCAAGATTAGATTCTCTTCAAGACTTGCCACTTTATCACTAGTTTCCTCTTCCATGTGGGCTGCAAATATTTGACATCCCTTCCTAAAACTCTTTTTCAACTGCATGGTTGAAATTTCTCTAATAGCTACAACTCTCGAAATGCCTTGAATATTTCCTTTCTTCCCTTTCTCATCAAGACAAGTTATTGTTTTTTTGTAATGGTCTAGTAAAACATGGTGTTTTTCCAACCAATCCATGCCAATTAGACAATCATATGAACCCAAAGGTATAATGTTCACATCTACCTTTGTGTTGAGTCCATTCATGTCTATCGGACAATATTTAACTAACTTGTTGAGCTTTCTCTTAGCCCTAGTGGCTAACTGAACTAAGAAAGGTTTCTTATTCTTACTCCTTTGCAAGTGAAATCTTTCAATAATGTTAGATTTTAGGTAACTATATCTAGCTCCATAATCAATTAAAATTTTCATGGGTTGGTTATCAAACTTACCTTCCACTTCAATCATGGGGAATTGATACTCTTCTTGTTTATTGTCCAAGGATGCATAAATCCTTGGCATGTTTCCTCCCATATCTTCCACCGTTTCAGCCTCTTGAATGTTGTGGACAATCCTCATTCTTTCTCCTTTGTGAGGGTAGTCCCTATAAAAGTGATTCACCTCACATCCCCAACATTGTACAGGTTGTTTCCTTGGCCTTTTTCCAAAAGAATATATTGTCTTGTGTTCATTTTGATTTGATTGTCCTTGTGGATTTGTTGGAGAGTTATTCTTGAAAAAGGTTGGCTTAAAACCTTTCTTCCTTTTCTCCCTCTTTCATTTCATCTTGTCATTCCAAGTCTTTTGAAATACTAGCCTCCATTTTCTTTTCTCATAGAGATGTTTTTATCTTCTTATGGCTTCTTCCAAAGTCTTGGGGTTATCATTTTGTATATTTTCACTATGGAAGGAGGGTAACCCGCTCAAAATCCTTAGGATTTTGACCTTTTCACCCTTTATGAAGTCAACATACTTCAACAATTCAAAGAACTTCTTCTCATACTCATATATTTTCATGCTACCCAACTTGAGTTCAAATAACTCTTTCATCTTCCTCTCATAGTAATGCTCAGACACATATTTCTCTTGGAAATATGCTTTGAACTGCCTCCATGAGACCCTCTTGTCATCAAGGTTCTTGGTTTGCTTAAGTTGATCCCACCACATGGTTTCCCTTCCTTGCAAGTGGTAGGTTATGATTCTTGCTTCTACCCTGGAGGGGTAATCGTGCAACTGGAAATATTTCTTCATTTCCAACAGCCATGCCTCGACCTCTTCTCTTTTCCTATGTTCACCATTGAAATTTGGTGGCTTAATTTTCCTGAGCTCACCTTGCAAGATGTCTGCCTTAGGCCTTCTCCTTTTCCTCCAAATAGGAGACGCACTTGGGCTACTCCCTAGCCATGAAATTACATGAGTTCTTCTAGTGGACTACCATGGAGAATGACAGTGCCTTCTCATGCTTCTTGACTGCATGTCATTCACACGATCATCCCTTTTTCTTTGGGATATAGATTTTGACACTTTTCTAGCACTAGTTGCTTACTTGGTGTCGAAGTCTTTGTTAACTTGCTTATGAAACATATTCAAACTTTGAAGTATCTCTTCTTGAGCCTTCATGATCCTTTCATTATCAACTATATATCTTTGCACTTCTCTATGCAAGTTTCTCATAGTTACAGGCTCCTACCTGTCTCTTCTTCCATTTGACTTAGTCTTAGCATTCCCCATGTTGACATGCTGACCTATGAATTCCTCCTCATGACTGTAGGACCCTTGGGAATCTTCCATTGTTTTGGTTCTCATATAGAAATCAAGCAGATTCTTTGAACCTCTAATTCTATAGAAATGTGCATGCAAACATTTTTTGTTAGATGAAAATGAATACATACACAATTCACAAAAGAGTACATAAATTTTTATGCCCTTTAATGCCACCAGTCACCTTATTTTGAGTTGAATGCAAAAAACATTTTTCAAATTAATTTTTTGGGTTAATAGATGGACTCTCCTCCTCAATACCTTTCCATTGACTATTTATTTTCCCAATTCCAAGTTTTGAGTAGATAGTTATGGTCTTTAGAAGTTTTGACCATTTTCCATTTTTCAACCCTACATGCTACATGTGTCCTCTTTCTCTCCCAACACATTTTTTAGATACTGAGAACTCAAATATGGATCCATGGCTAACTTATAAAATCCATGAGCTTTCCATAGACTACTCCTAGGCCCCAAACTAACTCTTGAGCTAGGAGTTATGTCCTCTAAAGAAATTTGGTACTAAATTTTTACCCTTGATTGTTTTGGTTGTAACTCCCTCATACAAGCTATGTTTGGTGAACAGTTTAGATTGTTGGAAATATATCTATGAGCTCTATCATTTTAGAATCCAAACAATTTTTTTTTTAAATGTTGTTTAGGCCCTCAAAAATGCTCAGTGAGATAAAGACCTTCAAAAACTAGAATTTTTCATGGAAAAAATCACTAATTTGTTGTAACAATATTTAGATCCAAACCGTTGATCTAAAAATCGAGATTAATCCTAATAATTGATCTTATTGGCCTTACTAAGTTATGGCTAGACCTCTATAGTCCTATCAAAATTTCTTCATCATAATCTTTCCTATCGAAAAATTTAAGTCGTTGGTACACGGATCCTCCTGAAACTCGCAGTTTTAAGCACTATCGAACTCCTCCCTGTTGGTTGTGGATCCCGATTATCTTCTCGATTCATAGGTCTTTGTTTTCAGCCGTGTTTATACCCCATGAATACTTTACACCTCGGAAGAATGTACACCCTCCATGCGGGGGAGGGTTACCCCCCCTGTAGGGTCTAGGGGCAAGCGGGCCCCCGAATGAAAAATTGTCTTGTAAATGTATATTGTAATTTCATTGTAAATCTGGACCGTTCATTATAAGGTTGCAGATATGAAGGTAGAAGTTATGTTAGGGGTTTTTTCTCTAGAAGGCAACCCTCTTTTATGAGGGAAATGTATTGTGGCTATGGATCATTGCAAATATTGTATTCTGAGATAGGATATTGTGAGAGAAAGAAGAAGAAGTTACAGTGGGTGTGTTGTAGGTTATATCCCTTCATTTGTTGGATAATAATAGAGGAAGGACCTAGCAATTTCTCTAGTGGACGTACCCCACACTGGGTGAACCACGTATATCTGTGTCTCTATTGTAATATGTATCTTTTGTGTTTTATTTCCACATTTGTTTTATTTTATTGCTCTGCTATCCCATTTTTCTAACAACTGGTATCAGAGCGAAAGGTAACTCGCAAGAAAAGAGGGTTTCTAGTTCGAGTGGGAGCAATGGCGGAAGATGGAAAGTTTAGGGTCGAGAAATTTAACAACCAAAACTACCAGTTATGGAAGATGTAGATGGAAGACTATTTATATAAGAAGGATCTATTCCTACCATTGGGTGGAATAGCAAAGAAGTTGACAGCCATGAAGGATGAAGAATAGGAGGTTCTTGACAGAAAGGCACTAGGAACGATACAACTGAGTCTGGCAGCGTCGGTGGCTTTCAATATTTTGAAAGAAAAGACAACAAAGGAGATGATGGATGCATTGGATAAATTGTATGAAAAACCATCGGCGTCCAATAAGGTATTTCTAATGAAGACATTATTTAATATGAAGATGTCAGAAGGTGGGTCTGTTGCATATCATTTAAATGAGTTTAATACGGTTATTAATCAACTAAGTTCTGTAAAAGTGGACTTTGATGATGAGTTCAAGGCTCTTCTAATCTTGTGTTCATTGCCAGAAAGTTGGAACGGCTTGGTCATGGCTATAAGAAACTCTGTCTCTGGTTCAAACACGTTAAAAGTTGATGATGTTGTTGGCGTTATCCTTAGTGAGGAAATGCGACAGAAAAGTACATGTGAGACATCAGGTAATGCGTTAAACATGGAAAATAGAGGAAGACAAAAGGATAGAGGAAAGGGCTCAGGGAACCACAAGAATTCTATAAAGGGGAGATCCAAATCCATATTTGGAAATATAGAGTGTTGGAATTGTGGGAAGAAAGGACATTTGAAGAAAGATTGCAGAGCTCCAAAGAAACAAAGAGATGGACAGCAGAAAAAAAATCATGAAGCAAATGTAACAGGTGATGTGTTACAAGATGCTTTGATTCTTTCTGTAGATAATATTTATGAGTCTTGGGTAGTAGATTCAGGGGCTTCATTTTATGCAACACCCCATAGAAAACATTTTCTAGATTATGTTCAAGGTAATTTTTGACAGGTTCATTTGGGTGATGATGCACCATGCAAAATTGTTGGAATGGGAAAGGTAAAAATAAAGAAAAGCGATGGAAACCAATGGTTGTTGAAAGAGGTAAGACATGTTTCAGATCTAAGGAAAAATCTAATTTCAACAAGGCAGTTGGCAAGTGAAGGTTGTATATCCATATTTACAGATAAGGTGTGGAATGTCACCAAAGGATCATTGGTGATAACAAAAGGAGAGAAGGTAGGTACATTCTATTAATGTACTGGAAATACTGACTCTTCTATATCTTTATCTTCTACAGGAGTGGATACAACACTGTGGCACCATAGGCTTGGACACATGAGTGAGAAGGGGATGCAGATACTTCACAAAAGAATTTTTTTGCCAGATAATAAACAAATTGATTTGGATTTCTGTGAGCATTGTGTTTATGGAAAACATAAGAGAATCGGATTTCTCAGAGTCAGAAAAGAAAAGAAGAGTGAAAGGTTAGAGCTTGTGCATACAGATGTATGGGGACCAGCTCAGGTATCATCTCTTGGTGGCTCTCATTATTATGTTACTTTAATTGATGATGCAACTAGAAAAACTTGGGTTTATTGCATTGGACAAAAATCTGATGTTTTTTATACTTTTAAGAAATGGAAAGCTTTGGTTGAGAATGAGACAAGAAAAAGGTTGAAGTGTCTCAGATCAGAAAATGGAGGTGAATATTGCAGCAAGGAGTTTGATTATTATTTTTCATACCATGGGATTCGTAGAGAAAAGACAGTTCTAGGAACACCACAAGAAAATGGTGTGTCAAAAAGGATGAACAGGAAAATCATGGAGCGTGCAAGGAGTATGAGATTGCATGTTGGTTTGCCCTTACAATTCTGGGCAGATGTTGTAGATATTGATGTTTACTTAATAAACAAAGGACCTTCAAGCTCTTTGGATGGTAGAATTCCATAGGAGGCATGGACAAGTAAAAAGGTAAAGTATTATTTTTTGAAGACTTCCGGTTGTGAATCATTTGTCCATATTGATAAACAAAATAGAACAAAGCTTGAGGCAAAATCCAAGAAGTGTACCTTTATTGGATACGGTGTTAATGATTTTGGTTATCGCTTATGGGATTATAAAAATAATAAAATCATTAGGAGTAGAGATGTCATATTCAATGAGAAGGTCATGTACAAAGACCAGTTGCAGGGAAAGAAACAGGAAAAAGAAAAACTAGAATACACAGTGCTTGATGAGATCACTAAAAAATAAATTCCAAAGGTACCAGAAAATCAAAATGTACAACAACAAGAACGGCAGGTACCTCAAACTATTGCAAGTGTTGTTAGAAGATCTACCAGGTTAAGTAGACCCCCTGAATGATACTCTCCTTCATTGTATTATTTATTATTGACTGATTCTGGTGAACCAAAATGTTATGAAGAGGCAATGCAGGTAGACACCAAAAAGAAGTGGTAGCAAGGCATGAAAKAAGAAATGGATTCCTTGGTAAATAACCAGACTTAGGACTTGGTTYAGTTGCCTRTAGGAAAAAGAGCATTGCCGAATAAATGGGTTTAMAAGTTGAAGGAAGAAGATGGAGGAAAAAAGTGGTACAAGGCTAGATTTGTTGTAAAGGAGTTTGCACAAAAGAAATGTATAGATTTTGATGAAATATKTTCTCATGTTGTTAAAATGACTTCAATTAGGACTATTTTAAGTCTTGTGGCAGTAGAAGATTTGCATCTTGAAYAGTTAGATGTAAAAACATATTTTCTCCATGGGGATTTGGAGGAAGAGAATTATATGCAGCAACCGCATGGGTATGAGGTCAAAGGGAGGAGAATTTGGTATGCAGGTTGAAGAAGATCTTGTATGGCCTAAAGAAATCTCCAAGGAAGTGGTATTTGAAGTTTGACGGGTTTATGACAGAACAAGGTTATAGTAGATTTCATTTTGATCACTGTGTTTATTTTAAAAAGCTAGAAAATGGAAGTTGTATTATCTTTCTATTGTATGTAGATGACATGCTTGTTGCAGGGTCTAATATGAAGGATATAAATGTGCTCAAGAATAAATTAGCTAATTCGTTTGTGATGAAGGATTTGGGTGTTGCTTAGAAAATCCTTAGTATGAGAATAACAAGAGACAGGAAAAATCGCAAATTGACATTGTATCAGGGTGAGTACATAGAGAAGGTGTTGGAGAGGTTTAGAATGCAGAATGAAAAACTAGTTAGTACACCTTTGGCCAACCATTTCAAATTAACTAAGGAAATGTGTCCCGAGACATAGGAGGAGATAGAATACATGTCCAGGGTCCCTTATTCATCAGCAGTTGGCAGCTTGATGTATGTGATGGTTTGCACAAGATCGGATATTGCACATGCAGTGGGGGTAAAGAACATTGAGAGGCAGTAAAGTGGATTCTTAGGTATTTTAGAGGTATTGTTACTCATGCATTATGTTTTGGAGGTTCATACATTGTTCTACGGGGATATGTTGATTCAGATATGGAAGGTGATAAAGATAGCAGGAGGAGCACCACAGGGTATACTTTTACTATAGGTGGAACAACAGTAAGTTGGATTCTGAAACTACAAAAGGTCGTTGCACTTTCAACAATAGAGGCATATTATGTTGTTGCTACAGAGGCTAGTAAAGAGATGATTTGGTTACATAGGTTTATGGAGGAATTGGGAAATAAGCAAGAGAATAGAAGGTTGTATTGTGATAGTGAGAGTGTCATTCATCTTGCAAAGAATGCATCCTTCCATTCGAAGACTAATCATATATAGCTCAGGTACCATTTCATACAATCAGTTTTGAAATATGGACATTTGAAGTTGGAAAAGAAACACACTAGCCAGAATTATGCAGACATGTTAACAAAGGGAGTAACCAGGGAGAAATTGATTTCCTACTCAGTTTCAGTTGGTCTTCAAGCATGAAGATGAAGATGAAGATGAAGATGAGAAATTTTCCAGGTCTAAGAAGGATCATAGTCCAGTATATATAGCAGCAGTGGAGTTGTTGAGATCAGTCTCCAAGTGGGAGATTGTTGGTTGTGGAGCCTGATTATCTTCCTGATTCAAAGGTCTATTTTTTCAGTCATGTTTATACCCCATGGAGAATTTACACTCTAGAAGAATGTACACTCCTCCACGCAGGGGATTGTAGGGGGGGTTACCCCCCTTGCGGGGTCTGTGGGAAAGCGGGCCCTCAGCGGGGGTTCGGGGGCAAAGATATCGAAGGAAAAATTGCCTTGTAAATGTATATTGTAATTTCATTGTAAATCTGGACCATTCATTTTAAGGTTGCAGATCTGACGGTAGAAGTTATGTTAGGGTTTTTTTCCCTAGAAGGAAACCCTATTTTATGAGGGAAATGTATTGTGGCTATGGATCATTGCAAATATTGTATTCTGAGATAGGAGACTGTAAGAAAAAGAAGAGGAAGTTACAGCGTGTGTGTTGTAGGTTGTATCCCTTCATTTGTTGGATAATAATAAAGGAAGGACCTGGAAATTTCTATAGTGGACGTAGCCCACACTGGGTGAACCATGTATATTTGTGTCTCTATTGTATTGTGTATCTTATATGTTTTATTTCCGCATTTGTTTTATTTTATTTCTCCGCGATCCTGTTTTTCTAACACTCCCATTGGAAACCCCCCATAGGAAACACAACTTTCCATGCTCCTTGACATTTCCGAAGTTTCCTTTTTGATAGATCTAATGGTTAAAACCGCTTGCATCCAATGGTCTAGATCTTCTCAAAAAGACTCAACTACTCGACATTTAATTTGATTGGACTGATTTCTTTGTGATGTGAAACACGCCCAAACCTTTCGAACGAGCTCTCCCAAAAACAATTTTCTGAAAGAACATCTCCATGAGATCTAACGATTGAGAATAACCATGATTGATCTGACGACTCTCATTCTTTCAGTCTTTTGCCATCGGGCTTCTCTTCTTCGGAATTCAACTTGCAGCCTGTTTTAGGACTTTTCCAAAACCTAACTTTCGATGAATGGATAAGATTGACCCTCGATACAATGAATGGTCCTCATTCATTTGGCTCACACCATCAGACTCCTCCCTTCAGATTCACCCTTATGCCTCACTTAAGGATTGAATCTTAATTGTTGATCCTCGTGGTCAAATTAATCTGGACCATCGATCTGCAAAACTTCACAGCGTCCCTGAAACACAAAGGAATTCGACTTCTATGGAATAATTTGACTTTGCAACCTTTAGATCGATGCCATAAGTTTTCTTCTTTGTCTGCTCCGAAGCACTGAAACTCGAAATCTGCTCATTATTTGGGGATTTCACTTATGTTCACCAATTTCCCCCCAAATTCGCCATAGGACGAAATCAATAACCATGAATCTACTCAATTTGTGTTGGATCCTAGCACATACAATCTTAGTGTTGAACCTTCAAATATAATTTCATTTTGTAACATTCCCCGAGTTAACTAGGGAACATTACTACGCGGAAATACACATAAAACAAAATTTTCTACCACTGACTAGATTATTGTATCTTACCAGCTATAACTTATTCACATTTACAACCAAATTCTAATACCCATAATTAAATGCAACTACATCATTTTAAACAAGCATGAATGCAATTGATAAAACATATAAAACCATTCTCGTTCACAGAGTAAATGCACAACCATGAACTCATAAATAACTTAACAAAATAGATAAACAATTATCTATTAAAAGAGATTTTTTACAACAAGCTTCCTGGAAAGGACGTTCCACCCGACCATAAACATGTTCCAAATATCAACAACAAGTCACCCCCAAGTTGGGGCTAGGAACCCACAAAATAAGGGTGCCTCTCACAGCCCCCTCACAACTCAATATCACACAACCCATTGGTTTCTCCTACGGCTATCTTGAATTTCCTATATTTATCTTCCTCTTGACTTGCCCAACCCAAATAATGTACCCCTTCACTACTCTCAGTCCATCGGGTGTCTCATTCGTTTATCAAGGTCTCTCTAGCTTAGGTAGCTAGGAATCTCTTTGTTGGGAACTCACTACCAGGAAACCCACCAGCAAAAACAACAACAAACACTTGTTGATATAATGAAACTCACTCAGAATTTCACTCTTCAGGCCTGACAACTTGTCTCTTCAATTTCCAACTCCAAAATGCTCCAAAAACACTCCAGCATGCTCTAGAATTATCTCATCCTTATTGTTCCAAATCCCAAGCTCTTCTCCCCTCTTCTCTTTGTTGTTCCTCCCCGAAAACTGAATGTGAAGAACTGCTTATTACTACCCATATGAATTTCCTCTCTTTCCCTAGGACAGTTGATTGCTCACTCTAGCCAATGTTGATTGTACCTCATCCCCATGCTCTCCAATAACTATGGGAAGTGACTCTCACACCCACCCTTTGACAAGTGTTCAATGATTGGGCTTTCATACACTCAACTAGACATATATGTTTTCCCCAAATGATAATAAAATTCAGAAAAGTGGGTTTAAATTAATACCCATAAATCATTTCCCTTTGGACCCCTCTTGGACACTCACTAGGAATTCCCCCTCTCTTTTGGATTAATCAGCCCCCATCTTTGTCCATTTCCCATCTACTGGTATTACATTATATTTATTTACAATTCAGGAAATACATTTCACATTTACATTGATTGACCATAGCCACATTTATATCTACATTATGCATTAATCAAACCGTGGATTATTGTGGGGATGTCATAGCCAACATGTTGTACATTCTCTTCCCAAGATTTGTTGTAGATTAGTATGTCATCAAAAAATACTAACACAAATTTTCTAAGGAAGAGATTGAAAATAGAATTCATCAATATTTGAAATGTTAAAGGTGCATTAGTAAGTCCAAATGGCATAACCAACCCATAATTACATTCATGTGTTCTAAAAAAAAAATTAGGAATGTCTTCCTGTCTCATTCTGATTTGATGATATCCAAAACAAAGATCTGGCTTAGTAAAGAATTTTTCTCCATGCAATTCATCTAATAATTCATAAATTACATGAATAGGAAACTTATCTTTAATGGTCATTTTGTTGAGTTGTCTATAATATGGACACATATGCCATGAACCATCTTTTTTTGTAACCGTCACCATTGGTGAAGAGAAAGAACTTTAGATAGGTTGAATGATGTCGACCTCTAACATTTCATGGATCATGCGCTCAATATCACTCTTGGATACATGTAAGGCCTAATGTTAGGTGGTACACTTCATGTTTGCAAATGAATAGCATGGTCATGATCTCAAGCAGGTGGAAGACCCTTAGGAATTTCACCAAATACCTTGGAATGATTGTTGATAACTATTTGGAGGTCTAATGGAGCAGAGGATATAGATGTTTGAACATCAAGTGAGCACAATTGTGCAACTACACCCTGGTGTCCTTTTTTGAGTAATTTTTCCATGCTATTAGAGCTTATCACTTTAGACAGTTTCCTTTGGATACTTCTCAGCTCAATTTCCTTTCCATATGAGGAAAACCTCATGAAAAGATCTTGAAAATTAAGGGCCACTATTCCCAACGATTGTAACCATTGGACCCATAATACAAAATCAACACCCCCCATATGGATGGAAATCATGGGGCTATCAATAAAATACTCCCCCATGTTGAGATTAATACTATGGAATTTCCCTGAACAATTTATGGCACCT
This sequence comes from Picea engelmannii, assembly GCA_009831015.1. Classification (NCBI taxonomy): domain Eukaryota; kingdom Viridiplantae; phylum Streptophyta; class Pinopsida; order Pinales; family Pinaceae; genus Picea; species Picea engelmannii. The sequence continues at coordinate 156,653 of ML799266.1, forward strand.
TCATCTGCAATCATTACTTGAAAATATAGTGTGGGATATACAAAGCAATATAGATCTTTTGATAATTTGTAATTGATGAAGTCATGGGTACTACCAGAATCAACCAATATTGTTACCTTTTCATTTTTGATGTATCCTTGTATCTTGAGGGCTTGTGGAGTATTGATGTCAACCAATGCATGACAAGATATTGTTGGAGTAGCCTCTTCTAGATTTGGATCTTGTGGCGATTCCAATTCCCGATCTTCTTCCTCTTCATAGTTTGTGTAGAATAATTTCTTCTCACTGCATTTATGCCCCTTAATGTACTTGTTGTCACAATTGAAACATAGTCATTTTTCTCGTCTTTCATCCATTTGTTGAGGTGTCAACCTTGTCGGTTGATTTACACTTGTCTTATGAACCCCAAAACGATTTATGCTTCATGTGTATGCTCCAATGATAGACTTGTGTGTAGCCTTATTTTTTGCTTGAAAATGACGAGAAATTGCATGGCTTCCATAATATTTGTAGGATGTCTTAAGAAATTTCCATGTTTAATGTATTGTTTTAATCCACCCATGTAAGATTCCAACAAATGTTAATCACTTATGTCATCCACCCTTGTGGCCAATACCTGAAATTCTGAATTATAATCTTCAATATCACCTAAGTGTTTGATTATTTTCAATTGATAGAAGTAGTCCCACACCCTCCCATATTGTGCTTCTAAGTCTCTTGTAAATAAACCCCAAGTATAATGATAAAGAGGAGGCTTCATTTGGTTCACCTAGGTAAAGACGTGTGTTCCATAAAACTTCTTTAATTCAATCTTGGGAAAGTTGAATTTAGGACCCCCGTCGTAATTAACTCAAACTTCTTTAATTCAATCTTGGGAAAGTTGAATTTAGGACCCCCATCGTAATTAACTCCATTATTAGAGTTAAATCCACTACAAAATTGCTTATTATCGATAGGTTATTCAATAGGAATACTACCTTTATTTTCCTTATTTCCTTGCATTTTGATATCTCCTTTAGACAGTCTCTCATCTAGATGATGAAAGATCAAAAAGGACAAGGAATTTTTCAATCCCTTCATAGATTTTTGTATTTCTTCTTTATTTTCATCCATCTTATTTGTCATGTGTGCACTATTTTCATTCATCTTCTTATCCATCTTATTTTCCATTTCATCTATATTTCTTTTCATAGTTTCATCCATCATATGTTTCATTTGTTCCCCATTTTCAGTGATCCTCTTTTCCATCTGGTGATAAATCTCTTTGATTTCATCTTGATTCATGGTTGAGTTCTTTGGAGGTTTAGCTAGTGAAGTAAATTTTGGAGGTTTAGCTAGTGAAGTAAATTTTGGAGGATTAGCTAGATAATAATTCAATATCTAGGGATTTATAAGGGGTTTTACACATAAAAGGGGGTTTTGTCTATGTCTTAACATGAACTATGTTCAATAACAATTTGTATGTTTTATGATTATGTGGTTATTTTTTGTTGGGACTTAATTCATGTTGACTAGATTTATAATACTCCCATATATAGTGTATAGCTTCCTAGTGCAAATCCAAGGCCCAACTAGAGAATGTTAAGTGTTATAAACTTCGGTTAATTTTGTATCCATTTTCATATGTTTAAGATGTCACATGATGATGTCACCATGCCAAATGATTATAAAAATAACACAATGAAATATGTTATAGGTACATAAATTAACTAATAGGAATAGAGAGGGATATGTTGCAATGAGAGGGGGTCTATAGGGAAAAAATTATTCTAAGATTATTCTATGTTATATACAAATTACCACCCATTTTGGTCATGTGTCCCCTAAATTCAATGTCTATGGGATTTCATGACATGTAATCACTCATGCAAGATTTGGCATATAATGCCTTAATTTTGGACATTGTAGGGTTATTTGTCATTCTTGTTCATTCAAACTATTCTTCCCAAAAATCTTGCATGTGAATATAATGACTACCATATTCCCGCATGCTCGAGTTTGGTATCGGTAATAGTGAACAACATTGACACATGGAAAAAATGTTTGGTAATTCATGTTGGTTTTAATGAATATGTAATTAACACAAAACATGAGAAGACAAACCTACCATATCCATTGATCTGAAAAGATGTTTTATACGACAATGGTTGAGTTAATATGCATGTCTTTATTAACAATTAGGAAGCTAAAAGAAAGACGAAGAATTATAGAAGAAACATCACAGCCATATGCACAGATACAGATCTGAAATAAACATGAAATAGCAGCAAACCATAACACCAATGTGATAACGGAGTTCGACAATCTCGCCTACGTCTCTGAGCCTTTGTCTCAGTGGGTGAGGCTTTCTTATTTATGTTCAAATCTTTAAAATGGCATCACAGAAGTGTTAAAAGGTTACAAAAATGATCTAGTCTTATTCTACTAGATCTCTAAAACCCAACAAAATAAACGGCATTGAAATCGGATGACCGAAGCTCCCAGAAATGGCCCTCAAAGGTGCGCTCCTCAACAGCTTCCTTGCATAAAAATGGCTTTGGCTTGGCAAATCTTCAGCATAAACCTACTCTGAATGTCTTCCCATGGCATCAAGAAGGCTTGGTTTATATAGATCTGAAGTTGGTAACCATCTCCCAACTTCCCCCCAAGATCTGGCTTCAAAAAGGGCCCAATATTCCCCAATATTGACCAAAAATCACTGAAAAATCATATTCCAAAGTTTAAAAAAAAAAACTACTTTTGCTAATATATTGGGGCACAGCCCCTTTTCCATTGGCCCCTGGTCGTATGGGAGGTGGCCATGTGGTCGGGCGCGCTAGATCCCTGGATCTCAGCTTATGGTCCTGTGTTGTTGGGTCATGTGGCAACACCCCACGCGCTTAAGCAGTTGAAGCCCCCAATGAATAAGCCATAGGTTACGCCCCTAGTCGGTGGACTAGCCCAACCGACCGGGGCTAACCTTAACTTTCGCACCACAAATGATATACAGTGTCGGGTTGTATGGAGTATCACATAACCGGAGGCTAGAGTAAGGGATCACACAAACGTGTAGACATGTGGTTATATGCGGAGTGTCGTGACCAGGGGTTGGGGCTAGGCCCCAACCCTTACCTCCACCATAATATACAACAATGCAAACATAAATATAACATTTTCCAAAAGTATAACAAGGACCACCATGAGGTGGGTTGGCTAGCTCGACCTGCCCAAGGCGTTAGCCCGTACGAGAGGTCACGGGTTCAAATCCACCGTGCTCCAACACTTTTACACAAACCAATGAACCAATCCATGGGTGCCACGTGGTAGCCCATGTCTGGGCCATGTGGCACCACGCCATTTGCCGACAACAATGACATGTGTCAAACGCCCATTGGTCCACCTGTCTGTTGAGTTGTCAACCACTGTACTAACCATGTGTCTGCCACGTCATCTGTACGGACATGCCACGTGTCACCACTACAAGGGTGACACATGTCACTCCCAGATTGGTCCAACTGTACCTACCACGTCATTAGTCTGTACACCCAGTCATCCTGCCACGTCAGTTGTATGGAACCTACCACATCATCACCAATTGTTCCTTCCACGTCAGTTGTATGGTCTGTACAATCAATTTCCATGTGGCACTGTACGGACTGTATAGTCATCATTTTTTTTGCATGTTTGGAAAAATGAACAGATCGCCATATCTGGAGCATACAACATCTGTTTGAGCCCATCCAAGTTGTGTTGGGTTTGTATCGATGAGGCCTATGCACACGTCTATTTTGAAACCATTCTGAGAACTTTGATTTTTAGGCCTTTATGAGCCCCATCAAGCTCCTGGATCCGATTCTGGATCACAGCTCCCCACTAAGGACATTTTGGTCCTGTTATCCACCAGGTTGCACAAGCTAGATTTCCTGAAGAGCCTCCGAAGGATGAGCAAGCAGTGCTCATACATGCAGAATTCAATGATTCAGCAGGCCCTGAAAAGGCCCCTTTTTCCGTATTTCCACTGTTGTAATAAGTGTTCTAAGTATGAGAGAATGTAAAAGGCTATTGGCCACCCTTGAT
>ML799266.1:160758-177571 GCA_009831015.1 Picea engelmannii
AAAAAAAAAAACTACTTTTGCTAATATATTGGGGCACAGCCCCTTTTCCATTGGCCCCTGGTCGTATGGGAGGTGGCCATGTGGTCGGGCGCGCTAGATCCCTGGATCTCAGCTTATGGTCCTGTGTTGTTGGGTCATGTGGCCACACCCCACGCGCTTAAGCAGTTGAAGCCCCCAATGAATAATCCATAGGTTACGCCCCTAGTCGGTGGACTAGCCCAACCGACCGGGGCTAACCTTAACTTTCGCACCACAAATGATATACAGTGTCGGGTTGTATGGAGTATCACAAAACCGGAGGCTAGAGTAAGGGATCGCGCAAACGTGTAGACATGTGGTTATATGCGGAGTGTCGTGACCAGGGGTTGGGGCTAGGCCCCAACCCTTACCTCCGCCATAATATACAACAATGCAAACATAAATATAACATTTTCCAAAAGTATAACAAGGAACACCACGAGGTGGGTTGGCTAGCCCGACCTGCCCAAGGCGTTATCCCGTACGAGAGGTCACGGGTTCAAATCCACCGTGCTCCAACACTTTTACACAAACCAATGAACCAATCCATGGGTGCCACGTGGTAGCCCATGTTTGGGCCATGTGGCACCACGCCATTTGCCGACAACAATGACATGTGTCAAACGCCCATTGGTCCACCTGTCTGTTGAGTTGTCAACCACTGTACTAACCATGTGTCTGCCACGTCATCCGTACGGACATGCCACATGTCACCACTACAAGGGTGACACATGTCACTCCTAGATTGGTCCAACTGTACCTACCACGTCATTAGTCTGTACACCCAGTCATCCTGCCACGTCAGTTGTATGGAACCTACCACATCATCACCAATTGTTCCTTCCACGTCAGTTGTATGGTCTATACAATCAATTTCCATATGGCACTGTACGAACTGTATAGTCATCATTTTTTTTGCATGTTTGGAAAAATGAATAGATCGCCATATCTGGAGCATACAACATCTGTTTGAGCCCATTCAAGTTGTGTTGGGTTTGTATCGATGAGGCCTATGCATGCGTCTATTTTGAAACCATTCTGAGAACTTTGATTTTTAGGCCTTTATGAGCCCCATCAAGCTCCTGGATCCGATTCTGGATCACACCTCCCCACTAAGGACATTTTGGTCCCACAAAAGGTTACTGACCAGTCATCAAGCTCAGGATAGGCCACCTGGCTTATTCCTTGTCTTTGAACTCTGCCCTATGCACCTATCTCATCAAGATCAATTCTAACACAATCATGACAACTGACAGCATATTGTTAGCCATTTGTACCCTATCACATCTTACTGAAGCCACTATCATCCATGTAGATAACATTACTAATGATAACATCAAAAATATGACTGCAAATGAGCTGATATGTTTGTAATATTTGCACGACATTAGCTTATCTTGAAGAAAACTGTGATTGATTTTCCATTCTACAATCATCTCTTGTTCTTGCTTAAGATCAATTACTTGATTGGAAACAATTATAGGTGTATTGCTTGCTTGAGCCACCTTTCTTAATTGTTCCATAGTTTGAGGAGTTTTATTTGCCTTTACATGATGAGCATGAACCACATATTCTTGACCTGATTTGGTTAAATGATATTGATTCTTTGCCCTGTAGAAGATTGCTTTACGATCATACAAGTATGGACTGCCTAAGACCATTCCACATTCACTTAGTGGCACCACATCACATGTTACCTCGTCTACATACTTAGATGAAATTGAAAATTTTAATGTGCATTGCTTGGTTATGTGCATTTGATTATTGTTGTTTATCCATTTAAGTGTGTAGAGCTTATGATGCATATGTGCTTTTAACCCCAATTGCTTAACTGATTCCTCTGAAATTAAGTTAGATTGAGATCCAATATCTATCAATGTGTCAACCTTAGTGTGTCTCGTGATGACCCTTATGTGAAACAAGTTACTTATACAATCAAATCCTTCACCAATTTTACATGTCATACCAACCAATGAGAATTTAGATTCGTCACATGAATCCAATCCCAAGTCTGTGGGTCGTGTTGTTGTTGCAACTATTTGCCTCCCTTTCGTTTCCTTGAACCACTTTGGTCTCTTCTCGGGATGCAATTGCCAACAACGGTCCTCATCATGCCCCTCTTTCTTGCAATGCTTGCAAGAGGGTTTCTCTTCCTTTCTTGTCACTTCATTTGACTTCTTGCCATGCCACTTCCTTTTGTCCTCTTTCCTTGAAGATGATTCCCCTGATTTACCAACCCTTGTTTTCCTTGCTTCAATGTATGTCTCTTGAACAGAAACCTCATCAAGATTAGTTGGTCCAAAAATGAATACAGTATTTTGAATATGTGCAGGTAAACCTCCTATATACTTCATAATATTTTCTTGGGTATGTAAAGGAATATCTAACATCAATGCCATTTTTCGAAAGCCATCTGTGTATTCTTGCATTGTTTGTCATTTTCTTAGTTTTAAAGCTTGTCATTCAATTAATGCTTTCTCTTTATAACACAAAGGATAGAATTTCTTTCTAAGTGTAGAAATGAAACTTTTCCATGATGGAAATACATTACCCACTTGTTGCGTGCCATTTTGCAACTTGCTTTTCCACCAGATGAGTGTTGTGCCTGCAAGTCTAAGTGATGCCAACTTGATCTGAGTTGCCTCATCCTTGATCTGTTGCACACTACAATAAACCTCCATCTGTCTGACCCAATTGTCAAGTCTCTCTACATTAACTTCACCATCATACATGGGTAATTCGAATTTAACATCAAGTTTTAATAAAGGCATTTCATTCTTATGTTTATGAACATGTTTCTTTGCATTGGATTTAGAACTTGAACTTGAAGAAGGAGGTGAAGGAGGAATTTGAGGAGGATCCTCTCCTTCTTCACTTTTTCCCTTTGAATATTCACCCAGATTTGGTCGCTTCCATTCCAAGTAATCCTCATACAAAACCTTCATCATCTCCGACATGGCGAAGAAAGTTTTTCGAAACTCTTTCTCATCCTGAGAAAGCCCCTCTTCCAATGCCATCTTCTCGCTTTGAGAAGTTCTCTTTCTCAATCCAATCAATGGATTCTCTTCAAGAATCTCGCCTTCACCACAAAGTATCTTTTCCCTAGTTAACATGAAAAACTCAAATCCAAACATCAACTAGCTCTAATACCACTTTATCCGAAAAGAGATCTTTTATACGACAATGGTTGAGTTAATATGCATGTGTTTATTAACCAAATAGGAAGTTGAAAGAAAGAGGAATAATTATAGAATAAACATCACATCCATATGCACATATAAAGATATGAAATAAACATGAAACAAAAACAAACCATAACACCAATGTGATAACGGAGTTCAACAATCCCGCCTACGTCTTCGGGCTTTTGTCTCAGTGGGTAAGGCTTTCTTATTTATGTTTGAAGCTTTAAAATGGCATCACAACAGTGTCAAAAGGTTACAAAACTGATCTGGTCTTATTCTACCAGATCTTTAGAACCCAACAAAAGAAACGGCACTGAAATCGAATGACCGGAGCTCCCAAAAATGGCCTGCAAATGTGCGCTCCTCAACAGCTTCCCTGCATAAAAATGGCTTTGGCTTCAACATAAACCTACTCTGAATGTCCTCCCATGGACTCAAGAAGGCCTAGTTTATATAGATATGAAGTTGGTAACCATATCCCAACTTCCCCCCAAGACCTAGCCTCAAAAAGGGTCCAATATTCCCCAATATTGGCCAAAACACTCCAAAATTGCTCCAAAAATCACTAAAAAATCATATTCCAAAGTTTAAAAAAAACCACTTTTGTTAATATATTGGGGCGCGGCCCCTTTTCCGTTGGCCCCTGGTCGTATGGGAGGTGGCCATGTGGCCAAGCGCTAACACCTGGCGCGCTAGCTCCCTGGATCTCATCTCCTAGTCCTGTGATGTTGGGCCATGTGGCCACACCCCACGCGCTTAAGCAGTTGAAGCCCCCAACGAATAAGCCATAGGTTACGCCCCTGGTCGACGGGCTAGCCCGATCGACCGGGGCTAACCTTAACTTCCACACCACAAACGATATACAGGGACGGGTCGTATGGAGTATCACGGAACCGGAGGCTGGAGTAAAGGATCGTGTCAACGTGTAGATATGTGGTTATATGCGGAGTGTCGTGACCAGGGGCTGGGGCTAGGCCCCAACCCTTACGTCTGCCATAATATACAACAATGCAAACATAAATATAACGTTTACCCAAAGTATAACAAGCACCACCATGAGGCGGGTTGGCTAGCCCGACCTGCCCAAGGCGTTAGCCCGTACGAGAGATCGCGGATTCAAATCCACCGTGCTCCAACACTTTTACACAAACCAACGAACCAATCTATGGGTGCCACGTGACAACCCATGTTTGGGCCACGTGGCACCATGCCATTTGCTGACAATAATGACATGTGTCAAATGCCCATTGGTCCACATGTTTGTTGAGCTGTCAGCCACTATACCTGCCACATGTCTGCCACGTCATCCGTACGGATGTGCCACGTGTCACCACTGCAAGTTTGACATGTGTCACGTCCGGATTGGTCCAACTGTACCTGCCACATCATCAGTCTGTACGCCCAGTCAGCCTGCCACGTCAGTTGTACGGACCCTGTCACATCATTGCCAACTGTGCCTGCCATGTCATTTGTACGTTCGTACGGCCTGTACAGTCATCTACCACATGGCATTGTACGGATTGTACAGTCATCATTTTTTTTGCGTTTTTGGCAAAATGAACAGATCGTCATATCTGGAGCATATGACGTTTGTTTGAGCCCTTTCAAGTTGTGTTGGGTTTGTATCGACGAGGCCTACGCACACGTCTATTTTGAAGCCATTCTGAGAAATTTAATTTTTAGACCTTTCTGAGCCCCATCAAGCTCCTGGATCCGATTCTGGATCATCCGCTTATTATAATTGAGATAATGGTTGCTTGAATTTATCATTAGTTGTCTTAGTTATTTAGTTATGTAGGCTATACTACAATACCAAACCTCTTAGAATTATAGCTATTTGTATAGGATCTTCACACTAAAATAATGATCTAGTTGTGAAGGATCCTTGAGTTAGTGTATTCATAGAGGTTGGAATGCTCAAGCTTGAGTTTGGGTGTGGCTAAAGAGAATATGCCCAAGGGATGATAGAGTGCTTAAAAAGTATCTTAAAAGAGTTTACACTATAATAATCATTGTATTAATATGGTTTGAGTCATGCAACATAATGGATACGTATAGTGGAGATATAGATAAAAGAGTTAACACTATACGAATCATTGTATTAATATGGTTTGAGTCATGCATTATAATGGATACATATAGTGGAGATATAGATAAGTGTATGTTATTCCTCACCATCGATGGAAAGATAGATAATTGTATGTTATTTTTTAACATTGATGCCTTATATTTTGGCCACAATGGTTGCCTACAATTAAGAGATAAATTGTACGTTAGTAACTAGGTACATGGACAAATTTTGATACACATAATAATTTTTATGTGAATTTTCTTTTATATGAATGAATTGAGATGGATGATATTACAAATTGAGATGGATAATATTACAAAATGAGTATAAATTATATTCATAAAATATGTATATGAGTCACTATTAGAAATATATGAATAAATATTAAAAATATATGAATAAAATGAGTATAAATTATATTCATAAAATATGTATATGAATCACTATTAACAATATATGAATGAATTGAGATAGACTAATCTTACAAGATGAACATAAATAATATATGTATTAAAAATATATGAATAAAATGAGTATAAATTATATCCATAAAATATGTATATGAATTACTATTAGCAATATATGAATGAATTGAGATAGACTAATCTTACAAGATAGCATAAATAACATATGTATATGAAATAACATATGTATATGAATAATATTAATGTTAGTAATAAATATATGAAAATTTAAAACTAACATATTTAATGTAGGGATGTTGTTCATTCTATTAATAAATCAATATTAATATTAGTAATAAATATATGAAAGTTTAAAACTAACATACTTGATGTAGGGATGTTGTTCATTCTATTAATAACTAGATAAAATATTATTTTAGATACATATATATTACATATGTTATATATATTACATATGTTATGTTATATATATTACATATGTCATATATATTACATATGTTATGTTATATATATTACATATGTTATATTATAAATATAACATATTAATAACTAGATAAAATACTATTTTAGGATTAGAAAATGATTTTAACATTATATTTTTATTATGAATTCCATAAATGTTTTCTATAGTATTGCATTAGAAATTTGGGGTGAGTTGTTAAAAGCTTTAATTGAAATTAAAGTCTGGATTTAAACCAGTGCAAAGGATATTTTGAAGTTCAATGAAGTGAGTAAGGGAAGGTATGGTATCAAATATGTCATAGTTAGAATGATGGTTTTTTTTTAAGTATTCCACATAATTATATAAAATAAAAAATATTGAAAATAACTTTTCAAACCTCTCAAAAACTTAATGGTAATGGCATTATGTGTTACACTTACTACAACGTCAAATACAATTGTTAGTTGCATTTTTTTAGATACATAACCTTGTTTTCAAAGAAAGTTAAATTGAAAGATATTCATATGGCATAAGTTATAAACTTTTTATTGAAAGGGAAGCTCAGTTATGAACATGATGCATGTCTCTAAACCCTTCCTTTAGCTTTCACCATAGTTGATTTCACAAAATACTTTAGAAGTGCTAATTAAATTGAATCTTTTGAGCCATACAAGAGTATAGATCAAATTCAATCCATTTAGTTTATAATTATAGCACTCGAAAACATTGCCAAAAAAAAGTGGGAATATCATTGTTTGCTATGCACATATTAAGATATTAGATACACATATTGAGATATTAGATAGAGTTCTATTGTTCAATATTTACACCATATATTTATCCATTTGGTTCATAATTGTAGCACTCGAAAACAATGCCAAAAAAAGTGGGAATATCATTGTTCGCTATGCACATATTAAGGTATTAGATAGAGTTCCATTGTTCAATATTTACACCATATATTTATATAGTAAAAATCCATGTTGATCTTTTGGTTTATGTTGAGCAAAGAGTGAAACAATAGGATTTTGAGCCATATCTCGAACTATCAAGAATCCTTTTGTTGAAGCTTGCTCGTGATACAGGATCTCGAGAGCGAAGATGTCAAAATCCCAAGTAGGTTTCAGAGAAACAAAAAAGGTTTTTTGCTCCGCTCTACTTTTGTTGTAATCCCTAGCATGTGGTTTGGTCCTCATGGCTTTAGCCTTTGGAGGGGGAGTTGGTTCCCCCTCCCCTCCTACCAATATCGTTGTTTTCACCTCTTTGGTTTCCACCCTCCCTAAATCCAAAAAGCATCCCCCGTCTATATTTGTTTAAAAACTTGAGGAAATCCCAAGCATCCCAGTCTAAGATAACTCTAGGAACCTTGCTCTACACTTTGTTGAAAATGGCTTGATCATCCAATTCATAGGTATCTGGTCATCCCCTCATGTTATGGCTCTTTGGGTAGACAAAAAATGGAAACCCTCGATCAAAGGCCAACTTTCCCATTCCTTTTGTCCTAGGGGCTTCTTTGCATTCTTATTTGAAGAAAAAGAAGATTGAGATCTAATATTCAGAAGTGGCCCCTATTTTATGGGTTCTGGAGGTATGTATCTCAATCACTAGACACCAGACTTTTTCCCTAAAAATGATATATCGTCCGTTGTTCTTGTTTGGGTTTGTCTACCATACCTACCCCTACATTGTTGGAATGATGACACCATTCGAAATATAGGGAACACCCTTGGAAAACACATAAACTGTGCAGAACCCAGAGATGGCATGCAAGCCTACGCTCGAATATGTGTAGAGGTAGATATGGAAAAAGGACTCCCTGAGCTTGTCAAGCTCATGCTTGATAACTAGACCTACCTGCAACCTATGGATTATGAATAGCTCTCATTCAAATGTAAGGCCTACCATGAGTATGGTCACTTCACTAAAAACTACTTGAAGGTAACACCAAAACAACCCTCTTTGGAAACCAATGAATAATGGAAACTCTCAAAGAGAAAAAGACAAGCTTCAGAGCAAGGAGCGCAAGCTAATTAGGGAAATCCACAAGCATCCTTTGGAACTCATTTCAATCCAGGTTCCTCGTTTGGTCTATCCCCTACAGTCCAAATGAAAGGAAAGGACCCAATGGTAAGCAACAACCAATATGAATCTTTATCCAACATGGATGCAAACTATATTGAGGAGCGACAAGTTGATCCCAAGACCCACAAGTCAGGGGATGCAGACCCTCTTCTAGGAGAAGGTATTCCTGGAGGCATCCCATCCCCCAAATCCATTGTCCCACCACCTCGAGCACCTGAGTCGGACCCTAAAATCCCAAAGGCCCGAGAGGAAGGGGAGATCTCAGAAAGTTCAAAAGAAGAGATGAACCAAGAATCTGTCTAAAGTGCTCCAACCAAAAAGGTAGGGCACAAGACCAACAAGCACATAAGAGAAGCTACAAAAAAAATTGTAAGAGGATGACAGCGATCATGTCTTTGAGCAAAATTCTCTTGCATAGGTCCCACTTGAGGTATTTTTCTTTATGTTAAAGAGGATCCCTTACCATGGTTCAAAGGGCTTCCACCAACTATGTTATGAGCAACATAATATGGATTACGAATAATAATATTGGAAAGAACTACTTTTGGAATGCTTCACGGGATGTAGACATATTATTTTATTTCTACATATTATTATGTAGATGTAGAGCACTATTTATTCATTTTATTTCTACAATAGTTTGCACACAGAGTAATCTTCAAACATTTAGTTTGCATCTTCAAACATTTAGTTTGCTTATTACTTTTATGAGAAATTACAATCCACTCAACCATAAGTGAGATATAAATATATTTTGAATATAATAAGAAATTTTAGTGCATTGAAGAAGTACTTATCATTTTCAAGAGTACTAAGCAACCAATTGAGATAGGTTCATTTTCCACCCAACCATAGGTAATCCTTTTTGGATGCTACCCCCTAGCCATGCTATGAGACCACCAGAGTGAAGAATCATGTAATTGCAAAACTTTCAAGTCAATCTCTCTATCCTAAAAAGCAATGAAAGATCAATCAAACAATGCAATGTTGAGTTCTTTAATTAGACTAGCTTTTGGCTCTCACAATACCTACCACACACAACACAAGGATGATACTTCCTTTTCTATTTAAAAGTTCCTCATAAGTTCTTCCCTCGAGTACTTTTTAGTGTGTACATAGAAATTCCAAACTGTGGTCTATTTACAATTAAATTATAACATAATTTCTCTTTGTTCTTGGGAATTTTTATGATTAGCTTTTTTCAAGAATTTTAATTGTGTTCTAAGTAAACCCAAAATTGCACGAATATCGCTCTTGGGGTTTGGAGAGCATGCACCCAAATTTTTTCCGCTCTCGAGAGCTTTGGAGTAGGTGTGAAACATTCCTAAATGAGAAGGTACAACATTGAGTACTTTGGAGTGTTTAGGGAGATTTTCCCCACAGTTCAAGTCATTCCTAATCAACGTTTTGGGGTTTAGGGAGATACTACCAGTATGTTGAGCCATCTCTATGTAGATTCCTCAACTCCTAGTTTTCCATGAAAATCCATGTGATCTCTGGTGCTAAATAATTGGAGTATGCCATAATTGTTAACTAAAATACACAGTTGAAACAGAATAAAACTATGGATATTGTGGGCACTGATCATGGTAGGACACGGGTCTCCTAAAATTCACCTTCCATTTATTTAAACTTTATGCCCTCCATCGAATTGATATTGGTTCTCTTCAAAAAAAATTGTAAGAGTGCCCCTATTCAATAGCCATAAAAGGAAGGGCTCTTTATGCACAAAATTATGAAATTCCAGCATTCAAATGTTTACCAGATTTCGTCGTTCGAATATTTACCGAATTTTGTCATCGAATGTTCACTTTTTATTTGCAAATACCACAGACATATTACTAGCACAGCTGACTCGCGGCTGGAGAACACCGAAAGGTATCGGCCACTGAAACGTCGTCGTGCTAGTTGAAACTACTCTCAGCTTCCACTGCGTCCAGCTACCACTTCCGTAGCTACCACTGCGTCCAGCGACAAACGCTTAATCTCAAGGAACATGGCAATGAAAAGTTTTATACATATTAATTTTTCTTAATCAGTTAACCTGTCAATCAATGGTTAGAGAAGTAATTTCTTAATCATATTAAGTAAATGTGAAAAAGTAAACAAGGTAACGGAAGTATTCAGAAATGGAAGGAAGTTATGAGCATTAAATTTCATCCATTGATTAGAGAGTACCACTAAGAATATGCCATCATCTTCAATTGTTACCCATAAGATTAGAATTTTAGATTAAAAGGTGATTAATTGTGCCCATTGTCAATAGGTGTACGCCTTTCGGCGTAAATATTTTTTTATATACCTACATTGGTAGGTTTTAGGTTTTATTGTATTTGGTTATCACTCAAATTTATTTGACTTTCAATTAGTTACTTTATTTTTTGTGTTTTGTGTTTTTCAATAAAGTGTTTATAATGTTTTATATATATTTCTATTAAATTAATTTTTTGAAATATTAAAAATTATTTTAAATTTATTTTTTTAATTGTAATTAACGATTGTTGTTGATTAGACTATTTGTATCTAGTTTGGTATTATTTATCAAATAATTAAAATTAATCTAAAAATCATGGCATTGGATATCACATTGTCATCATGTACTATGATTAACCCTCCAAGGTACCACAGTCGATTTGCATTTAAAGATGTTAGATTTTCATTAGTTTCGTTAACATTAGATTTACCATAGAATTTTTATCTTCTTTTAACATTCAATAATCATATACTGAAATATATAAGTAGCAGATAAACACGTACAACAAGACACAAAGATTTATCCTGGGAAAACCCCAAACTCAGGGAAAAGCCCAGCCAACCTTTCTTAGAGACAATATTCCAATACAACCATGAACAAGCTCTTTATCACTAGAGCAAACCAACAATGAAGAACCCTGATAAAAAATACTTATCTTCTTCTTTTCAAACCCTAGCGAGGGTAGATAACTGAGCAACACTGTAGAACTGGAACCAAGATAACACACCACAGAGATGGCACCAAGATAGGCGCATCACTAGAACTTGCACCACTAGTAACTGTATCTACAACTGCAACTACTACTGTAACTGCAACTGGCACGAAGCAATTGATCAGCACCACAAAAACTTAGCACAACTCCTCCAGAGGTAGCGCACAAGAGAAATCACTGAGAACCACCAAGAATATCCTTCCCTAAGTGGGGCGCACTCTCCAAGAGAACGAGAAACCAGAAATACCGAAACTACAGCTGTAGTTGCAGCTACAACTACCTAATGTGCACTTCAAAAGGAGAACTACTTGAATGTGCAAATGAACTAACCCATATTAGTATTTATACTAATATGGGCGTTTGTCTGGGTCGAGTTCTTATTTTGGGTCTTTACTATTTCTGTGGGTCGACTTTTCTTTTTGGAAATTATGTTTCCACTTTATTATTATTTCATGTGGGTCGACTTCTCTTATGTGGTCTTCTATTTTACTTTATTATGTTATGGGGTGTTCTTCAACTATTCAATAGTCTTCCTTTGACTTCTTGGAATCTTATTCTTCTCTAAGAAAAGTTGTCTAGGAAGAAAATGCCTCCCACAACTACCAAAACATCAACACTCCCTCTTAGCTAGGGAGGTATCATTCCATGATGTCTTCATCCAATAGTCCATTGGCTACTCTGCAATCAACTAGTAGCACGCATCTACTACAATGTCATCGGTAGCTCGAATTATCTGTCACAGTCTCTGCAATCAAGTAGCACACATCTACTCCAATGTGAACTGATAGTCTCCATGGCAATCAGCTAGTAGCACACAACTACTACAATTCCATCTAGTAGAACATGATTGTGTCGATCCATAGTAGTACACAACTAATGTCCAGTGATACACAACCACTCCTAGTAGCACACAGCTACTGCCATGCTCTCTAGCAATCAACTAGCAGCACAAAGTTGCCACCATGTTGTCATGACTACATAGCAATCAACTAGTAGTTATGTGACCATGTCATGCATATTGGGTCTCATCGTGATATATAGTCTATCTCTGGTTGGCACAGCCTCATCATTCTTTTGAACCTTATGCCATGACGGGACTTTCATCTGGCGCACATATAATCTAGGAAACTAGCCAGCTCGCACAAAATCTAGCAACAATCCTGGAAGCTAGCCCTTCTGGTTGGCACACCGGGCATCGAGTCCATAGTGACCAAGCATCTAACCACAAGGATTAAGTGATATAGTTCACACACACTACCCATCTAGCTCAAGGCTAGGAAACACCTCCAACCATACTCATGGTTGGCCCTCCAGCTTGAAAATCTGGGAAATTGCCAGCCTCGAAGGCTCGACACATTGTTGACCCTGTGCGAGGTCATGTTGACTGGTGCCACAGTCAGTAACATGCTCGTGAATAACTATCTTTTGTTGCCACACTCTGCATACTACTTCCCCTGGAATCACATCTATAAATCATCACTCCCTCTTACTAGGGAAGTCCTTCTGGACCACACCAAGCTTGTCCCTGAAGTACTCAAACTTCACCATTGATAGAGGCTTGGTCAACACATATGCTACCTTCTCGTCTGTAGCAACATATTGGAGATTCATTGCTCCCTTTTGTACCATGTCTTGGATATAATGATGTTTGATCTCGATATGCTTTGACTTGCCATGAAACACTGGGTTCTCAAACAGCCTTATACAACTCTGGTTTTCACAACAGATACAAGTCACCTCCAACTCGAGATAAAACATCACTGCAAGCAATTTCCGAAGCCACACAGCTTCGCTACTAGTTGAACATTATGCTATATATTTTGCCTCGACCACACTGAGTGCCACACTAGTTTGCTTCCTGTTGAGCCACAAGATCATAGTTGATCCCAAACTAAAACAACATCTTGATGTACTCTTCCGATCTGAGACACTACCGGCCCAATCTGAATCAGCATAGCCTTGCAGTATTATCTCACGATCCAAAATATATCTGAGTCCATAGTCAATTGTACCTTTCAGGTACCTCGATATGAGTTTTGTCGCAATCAAGTGAACATGTCTTGGTTCAACCATACACTGACTCAATCTGTTCACTGTAAAACATGTATATGTCCTTGTGTTCATTAAATACATCAACGAACCAATCATTTGTCTATACATGGTGGCATCCACTGTCTCTGAATATGCATCACCCAATAACTTCATATCCGTCACCATCAGTGTAGACATGTATTTACAATCCATCATTATGAATCTCTACAGGATCTCAATAGTGTATTTTCCTTGGCTAAGGAAAAATATCATATGGCCTCTACCACACCTCCAATCCCAAGAAGTAATGCATCATACCCAGGTCTTTCATCTCGAATTCTACAACAAGCTTCCTCTTACACTCAACAATGAGCTTCTTGTCTCCTATTAGAAATGGGTCATCCACATATAATAGTAATATCATTGATCCACCATCCACAACCTTGTAGTAAAGGTTGGAATCTGATTTACTCTTGGTAAATCTGAAGCTCATCGGGAAACTGTCAATTCTATTGTACCATGCCCCGGGTGCTTGCTTCAATCCATACAAGGAAAAATCCATATCCCAGTCCTTCTGATTAGATTTCTCTTCTATCATTGAAACAAGGGAATACTCCCATGAGGTACCATATATCCTCAAAGCCTCTGAAGCTTTGATCTAGCCTTCTCAAATCATGGCACATGTATGTCATTCCTAGAAGACGTCTCTCTCTCCCATCTAAATTTGAGGAGGAATACTTTCTGAATGAAAGTATCTAAGCCACTGACTCTCTCTAAGATCAAGCTCACTCTAAGTCTGCATGCTCCCTCTGAAGCTTGACTCCCTCTRAGTCTATATAATCTATAGAGCCATATTCTCCCTCTGTATGTGTTGACCTCCTATGAAGTTTGATCTCCTATGAATTATCCTAGGGAGGTTGGTCCTTCCTACTAGATCTTGAGGGTTGACTCCCTCTAAACTCTAGCTCTTTCTGAGTTGGTACTTTGTGGGATCGCCTGCCTCACCACTGGTGGAGCCATATGCTCCTCCTCATGATATAGCTCATCAATGTCATATATTCGTATCCCCTTTGCATGCTGCAAAGTGTCATGRGACCATGTTGGTCCCTTCCTGGTCACTGCAACGATTYTGGGTAGGCCCTTTTGACTCTATTGACTCTTCCTAATGATCTAAAGAGTGATCAACTAAACTAGAGGGATCTATATTCAGAGACTTCTACTCCTTACAATCAATCTYTGTATGAGATACTATGTATCCCGCAAAAGTACCCTTCTTTGTCATCTTCTTCTTCGGTACATAGATGTATAYGGTCGTGTATACAACTTATTATCTGGATAGTCTACTCTAGAGACYATATAATATGTTTCCTTCTGCAACCGTCACTATAGCTCCCTCTCATAGTTATCACTTGTGACTTGTCCAAAACAACATAAACAACAAGGGAAAACAACATACAAGAATAATACTCTTATAATAAGAACAAGAATGRGAACAATCATCACAGTAGCTCCTTCTCAKAGCTATCACTTATGACCTTCCTGAAACAAGACTCAAAACAAAAATACAATAACAAGAAATAAGAACAACACTCTTCAACACTCTTCCAGTGTTGTGACCAATCATTCCTCCATGTTAACCTCCATGGAATTTACAAGATATCATGCTTGGAACAAGGTCAACAACCAAGAACATCTCCTAGAGGAGATCAATTTATCTTGTAAACAAGTGCATCATTAATATTGAACAATGAGCTTTTTCTTAATGATCATAATACCAACAATATTCAAGTGTTACAAAACATTTGATAGAAATAGTAGTAATAGAACTTTAAAGACTGGTATTCTAGTTACAACGCTTACTTAAGTTGTAGCATTATAAAATATCAAACATGATATGCAAACCTGGAATCTAGTTGTTGTTGTCCTATTTGAGTTGTCATATATTGTAGGAGACATCGTCACTACCGCCTCCAACTCCTGGGCTTCCTCTGAATGCACTAGATCTAAGATCCCTTTGGATCTACTGTCACTGTTTGGATAATTGTCTTTTTTCCAAGTGTGCATCTCTTGCAAACACCCTCATCTTATATACAAGTACACCATCCATCTTTGTCTTCTAATATGAGACATTACATCAACAAGAAAAAGTTAGAAATCTGAATCAGAAGGTTCAATGTCCAGGAGAATGTCAACAAACCTAAAACCCTAAAATTTCAATTTTGACGGAAAGTCAATCTGAGAAGTGCAATATGTGCGCTAGAGTAGGGAGAGGTGATCGGTGGTGGAGTTTTTCCCAATCGAATTTATAACAAGTGAGCTTGATGAAGAAAACTGTGCAACGAAAAATCTCAGCAATGTGGCAACTCGCAATCTTCCTTCCAGTGGTTAGATTGTTATGAAGGAAACCTACTCTGATAAAATGTTATATTTTCATTAGTTTCATTAACATTAGATTTAACATAGCATTTTTATCTTCTTTTAACATTCAATAATCATATACTGAAATATATAAGCAACAAATAAACAAGTACAAGAAGACAGAAAGATTTTTCCTGAGAAAACCCCAAACTCGGGGAAAAACCCAACGAACTTTTCTTAGAGAGAATATTCCAATACAACCATGAACAAGCTCTTTATCACTAAAGCAAACCAACAATGAAGAACCTTGTTAACAAATACTTATCTTCTTCTTGTCAAACCCTAGTGAGGGAAGACAATTGAGCAACACCATAGAACTGACACCAAGATAACACACCACAGAGTTGGCACCAAGATAGGCGGATCACTAGAACTGGCACCACTGGTAATTGTATCTACAACTGCAATTGTTATTGCAACTGTAAATGTAACTGCAACTGGCACGAAGCAACTGGGCAGCACCAAAAAAACTTAGCACAACTCCTCAAGAGGTAGCACACAAGATAAATCACCAAGAACCACCAAGAATATCCTTCCCCAAGTGGGGCGCATTCTCCAAGAGAACCAGAAATATTGAAACTATAGCTGCAATTGCAGTTGTAACTACCTAGTGCGCACTGCAGAAGGAGAACTGCCTGAATGTGCAAATGAACTGACCCATATTAGTATTTATACTAATATGGGCACCTGTCTAGGTTAACTTTTTATTCTAGGTCTTTATTATTTCTGGGGGCCCACTTCTCTTTCTGGAAATTATGTTTCCACTTTATTATTATTTCATGTGGGCCGACTTCTCTTATGTGGTCTTCTATTTTACTTTATTCTTTTTCGGAGTGTTCTTCAACTATTCAATGGTCTTCCTTTGGCTTCTTGGAATCTTATTATTCTCTAAGAAAAGTTTTCTAGGAGGAAAATACCTCTCACAGCTACCAAAACATCAACAAAAGATTCGTACATAGTATACTATCTCACATTGCTTTGAATTCCATGCATGATTTAAACCTGAACACCACCATTAATGGCAAAAAGTGTCGAATATCATTGCAAAATTTGACAGCCCAGCATGGCAAGTCTACAACGTATACGCATAAATAGATAGTGGCCTCCATCAGCCATGACATATGCATAAACATGTATACACAACGGTTTTGATTTTTGCTCCAATGTTTTGTTCT
>ML799266.1:205423-240980 GCA_009831015.1 Picea engelmannii
TATAATTCAGTGAAATATTCGCCAATATTTTACAAGATTATATAATTGACTAAAATATTCGCCAAAAAATTATATATACATTTTATATTATTGATAAAATAGCCCTCAATTTTTCCTATGTATCATGGGGATTCGCCCATTTAATATACATATAAATTTAGGGGGGGTTCTTAAAATCACCCCTGGTCTATATTGGATTTTGATGTTGTGTATGGTAAATTGTTTGTTTTGAAGTTGATATGAAAAATAAGATCACCAGGGAGAACTCTCGACCTGGGTTTTGCATTGAAACTTATAAAGTCAAGTTTAAAAGGAATAAGAGCTTTTGAATGAGGAAAATAGTTTCATTATTGATGTTTGCATTTGGGTTTTCATGGATATGGCATGTTGTTAGGCACCATGGGTTTCTTCTTATGATTATGGATTTTGTTCTCAAAAAATAATAAAACAGAAGTTTACAGTGCGCTCCTAGCCTTCTCGTCTTCACTGTCTCTGTTTCTCATTCTAGAAAAAATAATAAACATATTTTCAAGGCTCACTGTAATGCCAGTTCAGTTTATTGTAATAATGGTTGGGGAATATGGGTGTATTTCGATTACTTTCTCACACATATTTCACGCCCCCATTGGCCCAATCCACCAAGAGATTTTAAGTTATAGTGTTATGACTTTGAAGAAACTCAAAACCTAGGGTTTCGACTTATACTACTATCTCGGCCCGCTTACTTTGGAATTCAAAGATATGACCCTACCTTCAGTCTCCACGATTTTGTTATCATCGTGGGAGTGTTGACTGGAAGTGATAAGCATGTGTATGAAGTTGACTTCATATTTTGTGTTGGTATTTGGTGGGAATATTGGCTTCAAGTCTCATTTTGCAAATATTTTTAAAGGAAAGTTACTCTTTGATAAAACTCAGTTTTGGCAGTTGGAAATATGTATGGAATGTATATTTATCAACATAAAAATGGGAATAGTTTTGTGCCTTGGGATGGATTCATTCAGTTATTATGGTTACACTATTTTGGAAAATAGGGTTCAAATGGATAAATTTCGAAATTTTAAATATGATTCTCTCTACATGAAATTATAAAAAGAGTTTTCAGATTGTTGTTGATATATTTTAGTGAACTTAACTCTCAAAATACAAAGTTTTATTTTGAGGTTTGAATTGATTACATTTGTTGATGTTTGATGAATGGTATTTTTATGTGGAAAGAACATTGATCATTATCATTTCCCTCCATAATTTCATTTTACGCAAATTACAAAGCCCTCATTTTTTCCCAAAATCATTTTATTTTTCCATGTTCTGTTCCAAAAGAAATGTGATTTTATAGAAACTTTGTAATTGGAAAAGGAAGTTATGAATTAGAACAATGATCATTATTAACAAGACTTACAGTTCAGTATGAAGATGGCGTGATTATTTAAATGGCTTGGTTAAGAATGAGTTTTATCTAGAACAAATATCATTTATTTCCTTTTCATAATTAACACTTTTCGTTCATTATAAATCCAAATCAAATCCCATAATTTCATTGAATATACTTGTTCTAGATAATGAAAATTGTGGATTTTAATTGGAAAAATGACTATGATTATTGTGTACAGAGAAATGGATTAATGACATGCATGCTTGTGTGTTAAATAATGAGAGCCAATATTTTGAGTTTATCTTTAGAAAAAGTTAATTGGTGGTTGATTAGTCTTCCTGCTCTATATTCTGATCTATGTTTGCTTGTAGACAATGTGATTCTTTGGTAGAGGAAACCATAGCAGAGGCAGAGGCAGAGGCAGAATTTTTTTTTGGCAAAGGGGTAATAAGAGACCTAGATTCTCTATTCACTTTGATGTTGATCCTCAAGAGTTAAATCGACTATTTCAAGTTGGGTTTTTCAACCTGGTGGGTCAAGGAGTGTTCCAGCCACATCCTAGACCATAGAGACCCCCTTACCAACCTCATCATAATATTTCAGGTTTCCATGTTCCACCGCATGTCTCACTTCAGCTATAGGTCCCTGTTAATGATGGTTGGCAAGACATTGTCAAGCAACCTGCAGTCCATCATCATGGTTGGCCTACAGTTTCAATATCATTGCCTCCTCCACCTCCACATAACCAACATTCCCAACAAATTGATCATATTGCATCTCTTGCTCAGTCCTCATGTGTAAGAAAAA
The DNA here is from genome assembly GCA_009831015.1 of Picea engelmannii. Taxonomy (NCBI): domain Eukaryota; kingdom Viridiplantae; phylum Streptophyta; class Pinopsida; order Pinales; family Pinaceae; genus Picea; species Picea engelmannii. Next base: position 207,606 of record ML799266.1, read on the forward strand.
AATTGAAGACAACCATCCCTGAACCTTTGTCAAGCAAAGGTAAAAAAGTGTTCATTCATGCCAAGTCCTCTAGTGACTCCTCCCAGTCAGTTACCTTTCATGGCCCAGCAAAATAATGAACAGTCTCCAACCCCCAGTGAAGTCCAACCTCATGTATCCAATCGGCCTAGCAATAAGAAGATCTTATCCACAAACAGAACAGAAAATGAAGCAAACAATGGGAAGAAACAGTATGCTTCTCATAGTGAATATGGATTTTGTTTATTGTTGAAAAAATTGTTATGTTTGGGTTATTTTCAGACAACATGGTACTATTATCTTCATTTTTTGACATCCAGTCTTATTTATTTTTGTGGTGGAAAAATACATTTATTTATTGATATATATGTGGATAATTTTGGGGAGACACAAGGGAATATTCAAGTGATTGTTTATGTGTGTATTTATGAGGTGGCATGATTTATTTTAAAAATAAATTATGGAGCAACAAGGAGGGAATCAGACTTAAAAATATTTAAAAGATTAGGTGTCCCACCTATTAATTATTATTTAATGAAACCTTTATTATTATTATTTATCCCTAACTAATATTAAGTCTATTATGACTTAACTAATGGTAGTTTGAAACTACCACAACTTCTTTTGAGGAAGATAAAAGTTGATCAAAGGAAGGAACACATAGAGAGAAGAAGGAAGAATTTTTTGATATGAGGTCTTCTCTTATTCTTGTGAGATTACTTACTTTCATTCATTCAGAGTTATCTTTGAGTCTTAACCCTCTTGTTGACAACAATGTCTTATTGAAGATTGTGGAAATTCTTCATCATATTCATTGTTGCCTTGGAAATCTTCATTAGTACCTTGAAAATCCTCACTTTGAGGAAAATTATCATCCCAATCATTTAAACGTTGATCATAGTCACACTTTGACCTACAATTTGATTATTTTCATAACTATTAAACTGTTGAATAGATTGATCATCATCATATTCCTCATATTTATCATCGATGCCTTCAAAGTCCTCTGATTTAGGACTTTCCTGAGGAACATACTGAATAACATTGCTTGCACTATGATCAAACTTCTGACTAGCTGAAAAATACGACGCCTCAATTGCATTACAAGCATTCCCATCGCATTTGATAGTCCCAAAAGAAGAGGTATGCGAACAATTTGTTGATGCCTTAGAAATAAAATCTATTTTATCTGACGAAGCCATCAATTCTCACTAAGAACATAGAATGATACAAATGCTCACCCTCCCAATGACAATCTTATAACTTGCAAAATGATCTTTTCCCTCTAAAATCCCCCCCTCCAAAAAAACATTTCCCTCCAAAATCCCCCCCTCCAGAAAAACATTTATAAGATCATCTTTGAATCACATAAGATTTTTTCATGCGAAAATTATAAAAACCCTAATTTGATTTAGATGTTTTGTAATTTTTTCTAAAAAAATCACAACTTTTTAAAAAAATTGAGACCTTTTTCAAAGAAATTTTAACAATTTTTTTAAGATTTTTTGAAAAAAAACAAAAACAAATTTAGGTATAGTTTTTTAAAAATTTTACTCTTTTTATTGTTTTTACTGAAAAACATTATAGTTTTAGCCCATGGTGGCTACTGGGCGCAATGTCTCTCCCATGCAAGACCATTATTTGGCCTGCGGGGGTGCTTGGGAAGATGCCCAACATCGTCCTAGCCCCCCGACGACCAAGTCACGCCCCCCCAGAGACCAAGTCACGACTCCCCTAGCCCCCCGTGCGTCGTGACTTGGTTGTCGGGGGGTAGCCCCGCGACCAAGCCTTGGGCGCTTCCTTGCATTAGTTGCAAGGCTAACTAGGGTGATGTTCAGCATTGTCTTAGCCCCCATCAGCCAAGGCTTAGTCCCGACATCGCCCCAGTAACTCCATGTGTCAATTTTTTTTTTAATTTTTTTTAACATAGTTCTTATAGTCAATGGTTTTTTTTTAATTTATTATAATGTAAAACGCCTAATTGTTTTTTTTCATATAGGAAAAATGGCATGAAAGAAATTATCTATGAATATATATGGATCACGACCTGCAATAATAACATCCAAAATTGCAACCTGGACCTCCATGAATGCTAGGAAACAAATTGATAGCACAACACCAGAGTTGTCAAGGGAAATGAAGAATGTTAGAGAGTGGAAATCTGTGGACGATGAAAACAAACTGGAATATTCTTGGTTTGTTAAAGACAAGCAAGGCAACAATGGAGAACATCTATATTTGTATTGTGTCGAGTTTGAACATGTGCAAGGAAGTTATCACGCACTTGGCTTGTTACTAGATATATGTTTGGTGCCAGACACAAATATTGCTTATGCACTCGCCAAGCAAGGCATGACTTATATCAAGATTAGATATTGTTTGAAATTAAGCAATTATAACAAGGAAAATGTTTTACAAAATTATTTGCATCCATCATTGATGACATTGAGAAAGGCAATGTTATTTATTTATTTTTTGTATCCTTTATTACTTTTAGTATCATGTTAATTTTTTAATTTTACTTAACATGGAAATGTTATATTTTTTTTTACAGGATTTTTTTGAACGACTTTCACATATGTTATTGGGGATTTACTCTACAGATAATAATATCATGGATGTCATCAATTCTTTTCATATTGAAAAGACACAAGAAGGAAGGAAAAAGAAACAAAAAGTAACAGAAGTTGAAGCTGCAAGAGTAGACAAAGAAGAACATGAAAGAAGAAAGAAAAGTCCTCATTCTAGAAATCGTAAAAAGGTTACATTTGAAGATGAGGAAACTCCAAATGAAGATTTTGTTGAGATTAGTCCCAATGAGGTTATCACTCCTTCTCACAAAAAGAATAAACAAGATAAATGCAAAAGAGCGATGTTTGATAATGAGTCAATTCCTATTGAATATGAAGAAATTGTTGATTTAGACGAAACTCATTTAAATCATAAGAGGAAGAAAACAAATGGTGTTGATGATGTTCAAGAAGTCATCGTTAGCTCTGAATATTATAATGAAAGTACTAAAGGTAGCAGAGAAATAATAACACCAGGCGTTGATCTAGAGGATGGTATTATGAAAACAACACAAAATGTCATTTGAAATAGATTGAGGATGATGAGCTTAGTTGATGATGGCCATACATTTCAGTTGAATGTGAAGCAACTTTATAAACCCACAGAAGGGCAAGAAAAATATCAAATTAGAAAACTACATCGCTTGCATATTCACAATTTGAATGCATTGATTAGTTACAATCCATATGCACATGTGGTTGACTACCTAGTTCTTGTTGACCCAATGGAAGTTCCTAGGAGGGAAGAATTTGATAGATCAAAATGTTTTGACTACAAATATTATGTGATTGGAGGAAATCATTCAGAAGAGGCTAGAAGAGAATTGATGCAATAATATATCAATAATCATCTTTTTGAGATAGTCAAATGCATAATTTATGTTGGTTTAACAAATTTAGAAGAAAATTTATTGGCATGGGATCATAACATAGACAATGAGTACAAAATGTCCATGACTTTCATTCAAAGGGTCAGATTTATCCATAATGAGTTTTCTAAAATATGTCGTGGGGAGAGATCAAATGTTGATGCCAAGTTTCAGAAGCAATGTTGTATGGAAATAGGCTTCCCACTTGATGATGAAAATGCAAAAGAAAAAATCTCAAAGGAAGTGATGTATTTAGAGTTGTGGATAACTATTTTCAATTGAGATTTAGAATTGGACAAGTATGGGATTTGATAGATGAGATCTTCACCCTATGGGAAAATATTGGTATAAAAATAAGAGAGTTAAGAAGGCTAAACCATTAATACGTGGCACAAGTAAGACAGGTCTTGAAATAAAAAAATATTCCAGATGATATGACTATAACACCTTGGAGAACAATACAAGGAGTGAAGGATGAGAAACTTATCATAGTTATATTATCACGTGTAAGGTCGGGTGAATTGTCAATGGAAGAAATGTGTGATGAATTTAAAAAGTAAGTTTGTTGAGTTATTTTTATTTATGTTAGGACAAGAAAATTATTTTTTTCAGTTTAACATATCAATGTTCTAAGTATTTTATTATATATCACAAGGTGTATATGAGAATATAAGAGGAAATGGTTAAGATGTTGAATGAAGAAATTTGGGATGATGGTCAACTCAACTATCAAAATTCAAGCTCTACAACAATATTGAAACATTTTTTTGTTGCATTCAAAAAGGTATGTTGATTTATTACATTCATAGTATTCATTTGTAAGTTAATTTATTTCTATTTTAATAGTTATAGATATATAACTATATGTTTGTTTGTTTCATTAAAGATGCCAAAGAAGAATGCAGATGGAGTACATGAAGCGTTCAAAAGTTTTATTCAAAAAACCAAGTTTGAAAGAGAAAGAATGAGACATGTTCAAACTGTTGAACTTGATGACACCCTTAATCACTACATTTGGAATGGGTTCGACACTGTTCAGTATAAAGTGATATTAGGTGAGTGTGAACAACTTGCAAATATTGTTCCTAAAAAAGAATATTCTCTAGTTATTGCGGATATCCCTCATGGTTATAATATCCAAAACATTGGATATGATACTGAGCCTTATCCTTACCAAGCTTTCAATAAAGCGGTTATGGGATTTACGAAAATCACAACATCACCATTTGGGATATTTTTGGTATTTCATTCAGATACACAACAATGATTACTACAATCAAGCTTCAAGGGAAAAAAAAGAAGACAAGGATGTAGTTTATTTGGTAAGATATTGAAAGTGTATGTTTAGCAATTAAGATTAGAAAACAATTTTGTTAATTCACAAGTTAATTGAATTTGCACTTATTTATGTTAGAGGCACAAGCCTAATATTCAAAGCTCCAATAGAGAACCATTTAAACATGATTTCGAGAGTATACGTCTTGCAACCTAGACAAAAGATGATTCTTATAATTATATTCTTGTCAATGTAAAGAATGGAGAGAATCTTAGTAGTTTATTGGTTTACAATGTTATGGTTAGAAAGCTAATATATGAGGAAGAAGTTTTAAAGGAAGATATGGTTAACATTTATCAAAAACCACAAGCATTAATTAATTATCTTATAGATACATTTTCAAGTGAAGGAGATTGGGTTTTGGATTTGTTCTCGGGTTCAGGTAAGAACTATGATCTAACATTTATGAAATCATACTTCAATCTTATATTATTTTTAATTTATGTCTTTTTGCAGTATTTAACTTCATTATTTATTTTGTATTTGGTGATTATGTACAACATTAGTGTGTTGCTTACAGAAATGAAGAAATTGCATAGCCATTGAAAGTGACCCAATACAGTGTAGTTTTATTCAACAAAGAATTAATGTTATTCCAGCTCTTCCAGATGAAATGTTAGAAGTTGGATAGAGGAAAGGATATTTTATTGAATCAAAGGTGACAAAAATGTCAAAGGAACCTCAAATACCATTAGGAGGATTTATTGGAAATGATCACTTTGGAGAACTTGCGGGTATCAAAGACCCAATGGAAGAGCAAAATGACACAATGGAAGCACAAAATGATGTCGAAGAAGATGATAATGTGTCTGTTAAGAATGATGAATTTGAGATATATGATATTGTTGATTAATTTTAAGATTCCCTTGAAGATGATGCTCAATTTTACAAATTTTTGATGAGCTATAACTGTAATGGTTTGACTTTCAAATTTTAAAATAAGAATGAATATGTATCTATTGTTGTTTTATGATGAATCTTTTTTATTTTTCCTTTTATTTGTATGTGAATCACTATACTAGGGAAAATTTTAATAAATGTTGTCATTTTTTTACTTCAAATGTATACAAATGTGGAAAAAATGTTAATTTTTTATAAAATTTTCACTTTTTTTGTTCAATTATGTCCATAAAAATGCTTTGTTTGACATGTTATTTTAAATGAATATGTACCAAAATGTATAGATTTTTTATTATATATGGTTGTAAAATGTATATTTTTTTGCTAAATATTCAAAAATAGTGTTATTTAACTACAATTATTTTTTATGTATTAAAGTAAAGGTAAACAATGTATTAAAAATGATGTTTTCCACTATATTTTAAAAGTAGGGAACAATAAATTAATTAAGGAGACACAATTATATGAAAAATCGTAATTTCAAAAAAGTAAATGGTAAAAAATATTTTTAAGATTGAAAGAAGCATGAAAAAATGACTAAAAACATCGTTGAATTTTTTTTTGAAAATAGATGAAAAATAAGCATTTCAAAAAATAATGTGGAAACATTGTGGATCGAAAAATTTAAAATATTGAAAAACCACCTAAAAAGGGAGGGGAGGTGCTATTGGTAGCACCATTTTTAAAAACGGGGTAAAAAATGTGACCCCCCAAAAAATGAGAACTCTGTAGAGTTCTTGTTAAGTTGGTAATTATGTTCAAAGTTTTCCATTTCTTAAAAAATATCAAAAACATCAGATTTTTGTTGAATGCAATAAACCCAAGTTTTCCTAGTTGCATCATAAATAAAATTAACATAATAATGAGAGCCACCAAGAGATGATACCTGAGTTGGTCCCCATATATTTATATGTACAAGCTCCAAATTTTCACTCTTATTTTATTTTTCGACTCTGAGAAATCTGACTCTTTTTTGTTTTCCGTAAACACAGTGCTAACATAAATCCAAATCAATTTGTTTAAGATATGGAAAAAAATTAATTTTGTGAAGTATCTGCATCCCCTTCACACTCATGTGTCCAAGCCTATGATGCCACAGTGTTGTGTCCACTCATGTTGAAGCTAAAGAGATAGAAGAGTCAACATTACTAGTACAAATACAATGTACCTACCTTCTCCCCTTTTGTATTACCAATGATCCTTTAGTGACCTTCCATGTCTTATATGTAAATGTAGACATTCAACCTTCACTTGCCAACTGCCTTGTTGAAATTAGATTTTTTCTCAGATTTGGAACATGTCTTACCTCTTTCAACAATCATTGGTTTACATTCTTTTGCTTTATTTGTACCTTACCCATTCCAACAATTTTACATGGTGCATCATCACCCAAATAAACATGTCAAAAATCACCTTGATCATAATCTTAAAAATGTTTCCTATGGGGTGTGGCATGAAATGAAGCCCATGAATTTACTACCCAAGAATCCATAATATTATCTAAAGAAAGAATCAAAGCATATTGTAACACATCACTTGCTACATTTGCCTCTTGATTTTTCTCATGTTGTCCGTCTCTTTTTTTCTTTGGAGCTCTGCAGTCTTTCTTCAAATGTCCTTTCTTCTCGCAATTACAGCACTCTATCTTTCCTAGTCTGGATTTGGATCTGCCTTTCCTAGAATTCCCACAGTTCCTTGGACTCTTTCCTCTTTCCTTTTGTCTTCCCCTGTTCTCCACGGTCAAGGCATTACTTGATGTCTCACTTATGATTTTATGTCTCATTTTGATGTAGGAGCATCGTAAGCAAGCCAACAAAGCAAGCGCCAAAGTGAAGGACAATTGGAATTGCACCAGCGCACGTTTTGAACATTTTGACATTCAAAGGAACATTAATGTAATATCTGAAAGGATGTATTTGCATTTATGTTTTGGAGGTTGTAAACAGATCTTGAGCGTTACTCTCATCTATCGGATATGGAGGCATTTAATTATAATGAATGTAAAGTAGATAGATTTTAATTCCGATTAGATGGTTAGAGCTGTAGGAGGGAAAACTCTAGAAAGCTCCCTCACATGTATTGTATTGTAAGTTTTTTTTCTCATTGCATTTTGTAAGATGTAGAGCAAGAGAATAGGAGAGCAGAAGAACAGAGACTGTAGGAATCCTATAAGCAGATAGTTGTTGCTATTGAACCCATGTACAGATGCACTTGGATTAATATAAAGAAGCTTTGATCCGTTTTCATGGTGTTTTTATGCATTTCGTTTACATCTTTGAATGGTATGTTTACAGTCTGTTTATATTCTCTGTTATGCACGTGTTTCCAATGTTATGTGTGTATATGCTCTTGATTTTATGTTGAATGTATGAAGTCTGTGAGAAGAGAAGTATAAGTTTCAAATGTTTCTCTTCCTGAGAAATCCTACAAGGAGTGCAGTGAGAGTCTGCAAAGAGTGAGTTGACGAAGTTCTGGGTTCATCTCAGAAAGTTCAGGAGGGATACCATTGTTCTCATACCAGCAGAATTGCAGGTATAGCACCGAGTCGTGCAAGGTGTGCACGAGCTGGTGGAAGTCTTAGACTTTACCAACCAAAGGGAAAGATTGAAGAACTGTTGTTGCAGGGAAGTGCACAGAGTTGGAGGTGGTGAATAACCAGAGGTTATTGTGAATGCCGCAAGAAGTGCGTGCAAGAATCCTTTATAAATCCTTGATTTTGTAGCAGAACAAAGCTCGGGAAGGATAGACATTTGGAAGGAGTTCAAAGGCGGGACGAGGACTGGATCCATCTCGCAAAAGCAAAATTCAGAAGGGAAAAGACGCCAAGGTAATTGGGCAGAAGTCTGAACGAACGGTCGAAATTCTCAGAGGGAGAATCGTCGAAGTTTCGTGGGTCGTTGGATCTTGCAGACCAGTGGGGAGATTAAGGTTGAGTGTCTTTCAACACTCGTAAGCTCAGGAGGGATAGTGGTCGTTGGATCCGGATCAACGAGGGTCATTGATCTCGTGCTTAAAATTCGCCTTTTCGGAATTCGGGGCGTGGAGGACATTGTGACTCGGAGTCGAGAGTTGTGAACTCCCGATTCGTGGAGTCCCGATAGAATCAGGACTGTCAGATCACAGGAAGCTCAGAGCCGTCGATCGTGACGAGGAACCATCGTGATTTCGACTATCGGTGAAAGGTGTTGTTTGCATTACAAATTGCTAGTACGCGAAATCCTGAATTGCCGAAAGATCTAGCCCCAGGTCGTCGTCAAGGGTCACATCAAGAAAGTCAAGAGAGGAATTAGGGGACCTGTTAGCCCTTCGGGGTTTCAGGGTTTGGAAAAATCAGGGAGACTCATACTAAGGGTTGCAAAGTCGCGAACCCCGATATACCTTTGTGGTGGAGTGCGTGGTCATGTCAGTATGTCACGTGGATGTGAGTTGGCACTTAGTGCTTGTTCGCACAGGCGTAACTCCTAAGAAGGCCCTGTGGATAGACACTTGTGTGTTGAGGATTCCTACGGGGAATCAAAGAGTCAATCAGACTCAAAGGGGAGATTAAGAATGATCCTTAGACCGGGAGGTCATGCAGAACCTGCTGAGGTAGGGGTGTTGTGTCACGTGGTATCAGAGCCTAGCTTTCAACTTTTGTTTTTTGTAGAAAGAAGACAGAAGGCAAGTTGTGATTCAAATTCTGCGTGGACAGATTGAAACAATGTCGCCAAGAAGGAGAGAGAGGCCAATGCCCAATCCAACTGTGGAAAGGGAAATGAGAGAAATCTATGCTCGATTAGATGCTATGGAGACATCACAGAGACGGACAGTTGATGTTGGAGATGTCAGTGAAGTTGAAAGTCAAAATGAGGTCGGAGCTAGAGAAGAAGTTGCAGTCGAAGATGTTGTAGAAGAACGTCTAATCAGAGTTGTTGCAAGAATAGGTGCCAGAGCAAAAATGGACATCCCGATGTATGAAGGAAACTTAGATGTTGAAGAGCTGCTAGATTGGTTTAGAGCTCTGGATAAGTACTTCAATTATGAATATATCGAAGAGGATAAGAAAGTCAAACATGTCGTTACTAGACTTAAAGGGAATGCAACACTATGGTGGGATGAACTACAGGTTGACAAGCGTTGCAAAGGAAACCAAAGAATCAAAAGCTGGGATAGAATGGTTGCAAAGATGAAAACCAAATTTATACCCAGGGACTACCAAATTAATCTGTTTCGAAGAATGCAAAATTTGAGACAGAAAGGAATGACAGTGAAAGAATACACTGAAGAGTTCTATAGGATAAACATCAGAGCATGTCATAATGAAAATGATGATGAGAAGGTCACCAGATACATGAATGGTCTGAGATATGACATTCAGGACGAGACGAGCATGATGACGATTAGAAATGTGGAAGATTCTTATCAGCTTGCTCTGAAGGCTGAAGAGAAATTGGCCCGAAAACAAAGTCAAAGAGGTAGAGGTAGAAGTTAGAGCAGAGGCAAAGCAATTTCCCAAGATAGAGTACAGAAGCCTAAGGAGGAAGAAAAGAAATCTCATGCTCACCCAAAAAGAGGAGGAAGTTCACAAGGAAGACAATCTGCTCACAGAAACACTTTTCCTCGAGCCAGAGGAGGTGAGATAAAGTGTTTTGTCTGTGGAAAAATCGGACATAGGTCTTATGAATGTCCTGACAGAAAAAGAGATGGAGGAGGCGAAGCTCACATTTCATAAATGCAAAGGTGAAATGTTGAGGTAGAAGATGCAAAAGGTGGAAGATCCTTAATGATGAGGAAAATTATCTTAAAGCCAGAGAAAGAGGCGAAGAATCCAATGCAAAGAAACAGTTTGTTTAGAACTGCTTGCAAGACCAAGGATAGGGTATGCAAGGTAATTGTGGACAGTGGAAGCACAGATAATCTAGTCTCCACAGAAATGGTGGAAAAGTTGGAATTGGAGACAGTTGCACATCCGAGCCCATACAGTGTCTCGTGGTTGCAAAAGGGACATCAGGTAACGGTCACTAAACAATGTTTAGTTGAATTTAAGATAGCGGGTTACAGAGATGAAATCTTCTATGATGTTATTCCCATGGATGTATGTCATCTTTTGTTGGGTAGGTTGTGGCAATATGACAKAAATGTTGTTCATGATCGGAGAAAGAACACATACACCTTGGAGAAGAGTGGTAGGACGCATATGTTGYTGCCAATTAAAGATAAGGAGGTGAAAGTAGAAGCAAGCAATGCTATACTTCTCATGAGTGGGAAGGAAATTCTTGATGAAGTCAAGAGAGAGGAAGATATGCAGTTTGTTGTGGTGAGAAAACCTAGAGTCATTTTGACCAGTACCAAATTAGATGATCTACCTGAGGAAATTCATGGACTACTAGAGGAATTTGTTGATATAGTGGTGGACGATTTACCTTGTTCGTTGCCACCTATCATAAGTATAAGCCATCACATTGACCTTATACCTGGAGCAAGTTTACCAAACAAAGCAGCGTACAGATTGACGCTGCAGGAGAATGAAGAAGTCAAGAAGCAAGTCCAAGATTTGATGGACAAAGGATTGGTTAGAGAAAGATTGATTCCATGCRTTGTACCAACAGTGTTAAGTCCAAAGAAAGATGGTGGATGGAGGATGTGTATAGATTCGAGGGCTATAAACAAAATCACCATCATGTATAGATTTCCTTTACTGATGATGGATGACTTGATGGATTGCTTAAGTGGAGCAAAGTTTTTTTCAAAAATTGACTTGAAAAGCGGATATCACCTGATTCGAATGAGAGAGGGTGATGAATGGAAGACAACATTCAAAACGAATGAAGGTTTGTATGAATGGCTTGTCATGTTGTTTGGTTTGAAGAATGCGCCAAGTACTTTCATGAGGTTGATGAACAAAGTCTTGAAAGATTTCATTGGAAAGTTTGTGATTGTGTATCTTGATGATATACTGATATTCAGTAAAACTAAGGAAGAACATTTGAGACACCTAACTCTAGTGATGAGGAGGTTGCAGCAAGAGAAGTTGCTGATAAATTTGAAGAAGTCGTCTTTCATGAAGAAAGAACTCATTTATTTGGGGTTTGTAATCTCTTTGAATGAGTTAAGGATGGATCCTGAGAAGGTAAAAGCATCAAAGATTGGCCACTGCCAAAGAACATCTTTGAAGTCAAAATCTTCCATGGATTGGCTAGTTTTTACAGGAAGTTCATCGGAAATTTTAGTGGAATTTTTGCGCCAATGATGGACACAGTGAAGAAAAGACATAAATCTTTTCATTGGATAGAGGAAGCAGAGAGAAGTTTTAAGTTGTTGAAGGAGAAAATAATTGGACAACCAGTTCTAGTTCTGCCAGATTTCAGTAAGACATTCCAAGTCAGATGTGACACAAGTGGATTTGTGATTGGAGCAGTCTTGAGTCAAGACAATAGACCGATTGCATACTTCAGTGAGAAGTTGAACGATGCCAAAGTGAAATATTCCATGTATGATAAATAATTTTATGCAATCATAAATGCATTAAAGAAATGGAGGCACTACTTGATTCCGAAAGAGTTTGTCTTGTATAGCGACAACCATTCTTTACAATTCATAACTCGATAGGAGAAGCTAAACTAGAAACATGCGAAATGGGTTGAATATATGCATAATTTTACTTTTGTTATAAAGCACATTTTTGGAACTGCTAACAAGGTTGTTGATGCATTGAGCAGGAAATGTTTGATTCTGCAGGAGTTTCGTGTGAATACCTTAGGTTTTGATAGCCTTAAGGACATGTACAAAGATGATCCAGATTTTAAAGATGCTTATGAAGCATGTGAGAATCCAGTTCTCAGAGATAGAAGCCAATGGGTCGAGTATTTGATTCAGGATGGACTATTATTCAAGGGAAATCAATTGTGTATTTCGAAGGGTTCCATGAGAGAGAATTTTCTGAAGGAAAAACATAGTGGGGGATTGGCTAGACATCTCGACCATGACAAAACGTTTGCGCAACTGAACCATTTATACTATTGGTCGGGGATGAGGACAGATGTCAAGAAATTTATGAACAAATGCAGAATTTGCCAACACGCGAAAGGGAAAAGACAAAATACAAGATTGTATCAATCATTGCCAGTACCAGAGAGGTCATGGGATGCGGTAAGCATGGATTTTGTGTTAGGACTGCCGAGGAAACAGAGGGGTTGTGACTCCATATTTATGGTAGTCAATAGATTTTCAAAAATGGCACATTTCATACCATGTCAGAAAACCAGTGATGCAACTCACATTGCAAATCCGTTTTTCAAAGAAGTTGTTAGACTTCATGGCTTACCCAGGAGTATTGTTTCGGACAGGGATACCAAATTTGTTGGTCATTTATGGAGGACACTATGGAAGAAGCTGGGGACAAAATTGTCTTTTAGCTCAGCATATCACCCTGAGACGGATGGACAGACCGAGGTAGTGAACTGAAGTCTGGGAGATTTATTGAGGAAGTTAGCAGCTGAACATCACAGTCAATGGGATCAAATTCTGCCATAAGCGGAATTTGCATATAACGATTCACCTAATAGAAGCACAGGACAGAGCCCATTCTAGATAACGTATGGAATTCAACCGAGGGGAGTATCTGAATTGAGAGACTTAGGATAGAGTGAATTCAAAAGTGTTGGAGCAGAGAATTTTGCAGTAGAGATGCAGAACTTCACGACAAGATTAAGGAGCGGTTAAAGAATTCCAACCAGGAATATAAGCACAGAGTAGATCAACACAGAAGAGAACTTCAGTTTGAAGTAGGAGATTTGGTCTTAGCTCAACTGAGGAAAGAAATATTCCCAAGGGGAACGTATAATAAGCTGAAGATGAAGAAGATAGGGCCATGTAAGATTTTGAGGAAATTTGAGGCCAATGCTTATGAAATATAATTACCAGATGGGGTAGGAATATCACCCATATTCAATGTAGCAGATCTGTATCCTTACAGACCAGATGAAGTGGGAGAAGAGAGCCAGAAAGAAATTCAATGGGTTAAACAACTACCTGTAGCTGAAAATCCGCAGATGGAAAAGATAATTGATCAGAGAGTTGGGAAGAAGACCCGAAGAAAAGAATATTTTGAGTATTTGATAAAGTGGAAGGGACACCCGATTGAGGATGCCAGTTGGGAAAGTGAAGCAAATATCCAATGACATGGACAAATAGTGCAGGAGCTCATGAACATGATTCCATGAAATTTTCAGCCAAGGGAGTATGATGTAAGAGCATTGTAAGCAAGCTAGCAAAGTAAGCGCCAAAGTGAAGGACAACTGGAATTGCACCGGCGCATGTTTTGAACATTTTGAATTTCAAAGGAACATTAATGTAATATCTGAAAAGATGTATTTGCATTTATGTTTTGTAGGTTGTAAACAGATCTTGAGCGTTTCTCTCATCTGTCGGATATGGAGGCATTTAATTATAATGAATGTAAAGTAGATAGCTTTTAATTTCGATTAGATGGTTAGAGTTGTAGGAGGGAAAACTCTAGAAATCTCCCTCACATGTATTGTATTGTAATTTTTTTTTTCTCATTGCATTTTGTAAGTTGTAGAGCAAGAGAATAGGAGAGCAGAAGAACAGAGACTGTAGGAATCCTATAAGCAGATAGTTGTTTCTATTGAACCCATGTACATATGCACTTGGATTAATATAAAGAAACTTTGATCCAATTTCATGGTGTTTTTATTCATTTCATTTACATCTTTGAATGGTATGTTTACAGTCTGTTTATATTCTTTGTTATGCATGTGTTTCCAATGCTATGTGTGTATATTCTCTTGATTTCATGTTGAATGTATGAAGTCTGTGAGAAGAGAAGTATAAGTTTTAATTGTTTCTCTTCCTGAGAAATCCTGCAAGGAGTGCAGCGAAAGTATGCAAAGAGTGCGTTGACGAAGTTCTGGGTTCATCTCAGAAAGTTCACGAGGGATATCGTTGTTCTCATACCAGCAAAATTGTAGGTATAGCACCGAGTCGTGCAAGGTGTGTGCGGGTTGGCGAAAGTCTTAGACTTTACCAACCAAAGGGAAATATTGAAGAACTGTTGTTGCAGGGAAGTGCACAGAGTTGGAGATGGTGAATAACCAGAGGTTATTGTGAATGTCGCAAGAAGTGCATGCAAGAATCCTTTAGAAATCCTTGAGTTTGTAGCAGAACAAATCTCAGGAAGGATAAAGATTTGGAAGGAGTTCGAAGGCGGGATGAGGACTGGAGCCATCTCACAGAAGCCAAATTCAGAAGGGAAAAGACAGCAAGGTAATTGGGCAGAATCCTTTGAGAAGTCTGAACGAACGGTCGAAATTCTCAAAGGGAGAATCGTCGAAGTTTCGTGGACCGTTGGATCTTGTAGACCAGTGGGGAGATTAAGGCTAAGTGTCTTTCAACACTCATAAGCTCAGGAGGGATAGTGGTCGTTGGATCTGGATCAACGAGGGTTGTTGATCTCATGCTTAAAATTTGCCTTTTTGGAATTCGGGGCGTGGAGGACGTTGTGACTCGGAGTTGAGAGTTGTGAACTCTCGATTCGCGGAGTCCCGATAGAATCAGGACCGTCAGATCACAGGAAGCTCTGAGCTGTCGATCGTGATGAGGAACCATCGTGATTTCTGTTATCGGTGAAAGGTGATGTTTGCATTACAAATCGTCGGTACACAAAATCCCGAATTGCCGAAAGATTTGGCCCCGGGTCGCCGTCGAGGGTCACGTCAAGAAAGTCAAGAGAGGAATCAGGGGACCCGTTAGCCCTTCGGGGTTTCGGGGTTTGGAAAAATCAAGGAGACTCATACTAAGGGTTGCGAAGTCGTGAACCCCAATATACCTTTGTGGTGGAGTGAGTGGTCATGTCAATAGGTCACATGGATGCGAGTTGGCGCTTAGTGCTTGTTCGCACGAGCGTAACTCCTAAGAAGGACCTTTGGATAGACACTTGTGTGTTGAGGATTCTTGCGGGGAATCAAAGAGTCAATCAGACTCAAAGGGGAGATTAAGAACGATCCTTAGACCAGGAGGTCGTGTAGAACCTGTTGAGGTAAGGGTGTTGCATCACATTTCCTCGCTGAGGATATCACCAACAACATCATCAAATTTTAGAGTGTTTGAACCAAAGACATAGTTACTTACAACCATGACCAAGTTGTTCCAGCTTTCTGACAATGAGAACACGATTAGAAGATCCCTAACCTCATCATCAAAGTCCAATTTTACAGAGCTTAGCTGGTTAGTAACTGTATTAAATTCATTTAAATGATCTGCAACAGACCCACCTTCTGACATCTTCATATTAAATAATCACTTCATTAGAAATACCTTGTTGGAAGCCAAGGTTTTTTCATATAGTTTAGTCAATGCATTCATCAGATCTTGCGTTGTCTTTTCTTTCGAAATATTGAAAGCCACCGACGTTGCCAGGCACAGTCATATAGTTTCTAGTGCCTTTCTGTCAAGAACCACCCATTCTTCATCCTTCATGGTTGTCGACTTATTTTCTATTCCGCCCAACGATAGGTAAAGATCCTTCTGATATAAATAATCTTCCATTTGCATCTTCCATAGCTGGTAGTTTTGGCCATTAAATTTCTCGACCTTAAACTTTACATCTTCCACCATTGCTCCCACTTGAACCATGAACCCTCTTTTCTTGCGAGTTACCTTTGGCTCTGATACCAATTGTTAGAAAAACAAGATCGCGGAGAAATAAAATAAAACAAATGCGGAAATAAAACACAGAAGATACATAAATACAGTAGAGACACATATATGCGTGGTTCACCCAGTGTGGGTTATGTCCACCGGAGAAATTGCCAGGTCCTTTTTATTATCCAACAAAATGAAGAATACAACCTACAACACACCCATTGTAACTTCCTCTTCTTTCTCTCACAGTCTCCTCTTTTAGAATACAATATTCGCTCTCACGCATAGCCTCAATACAATTCCCTCATACAAAAACAAGTTTCATTTTTTGGGAAAAAACCCTAACATAACTTCTACTATCAGATTTGCGACCTTATAATGAACGATCCGGATTGGCTATGAAATTACAACATATTACAAGGCAATTTTCCCAAAACAAATCATCAGGCGGATCCACCCCTGAACCCCCGGATGGGGGTCATTCGAGGGCCAACCCCCAAACTCCCAACAGAAAGGGGCTAGGCATACCTACATATAAATCAGGAAGATAATTAGGTTCCACAACCAAAAGGCAAAGCCTTCTCAAATTTTTTAGATTTGTTTGTTATCCATGGATATAGGAAATCAACCAATGACTATTGATCACATTTATTCCTTTCATTGGAGATATGTAAAACATATTTCCAAATAGATTTGGTAAAAGGGAAAGTAACAAAAGGATGGTCCATTGTTTCCTTGTTGGATTTACACAAAATGCATCTCCAAAGACCATGCTAGCTTCTCTTTTATCCATTATCCCAAGTTAAAATTTTATTAGCTAATGCCAACCACAATAAAAAAAAATTTAATCTTAAAGGACTATCCAATTTCCATATCACCTTCCACCACCAAACCCTTTCTACTCCCTAATCCTCCTCCATTTTTGTAGAGTATCACAATCTAGCAGTGAATTCCTTCGTTCCAGTGTTTTTTGACCATTTGATATAGTCCTCCCAATCCATAAGTTTTATAGCATTGTGCATTAACAAATTGACATATTGAGACCATTCATCTACTCTCCCCCCCCTATAAATTCAACATTTCAATGGACCTCCATCCTTGAGACCATTCATTTACAACATTAAGAGTTGTTTCCTCCTTTAATGATTAAATCCCTTGTAAGTGCAAGTCATTTATTAAAGCTTTGGATAATCTAAAATTCCCTCTACATCAAATCCATGGATATTCCCTTATCCTCACTTTACTTACTCTTCCTATTTTCCAAGTTTCCCATTTATCAATTAGTGGAAAGGCCCTTACCAAAGCTTTATGAACAATTGATTCTCCTTGGGAGTGTTTCCTCTCCACTCTAAGCTAGTGCTCCATGGTATTTTGTTTTAGATACTTGGATTTCAATACCCTACCCCAAAGACCTTCATTATATACCAACCTCCATAAAAATTTTGCAGCTAGAACCAAACTGAATACATGAATATTTTTACAGGCCCCATCCTCTTTCCTCTTTTGGAGTAGCCCCATCCTTTTCCCTTTTTCTACTCCACAAGAAGGTGAAACACTTTTTTCTAATCTTATTTAAAATTCATTTAGGAATATGTGATATGGACATCCAGTACACCAAAATACTCTCTAATATTGCCTTTACCAATACAAGTCTTCCACCTTAGAACATCCATCTATAAACCACACTGATATTCTAGCTTCAATTATGCCGTATAACTAGAACCATTCATCATATTTATAGTCATTTGGTTTTAAAATAAAAACTAGATATTTAACTCCTTGATCAAGATCAAAGTGATTCATAGGAAATCAATGAATAATTTGAGCTTTTACTTCCTCTGTTGCATTGTTAAACAATAAAGTAGACTTATTCATGTTGATCTCCATCCATGTTACTTTGCAATAGATATCCAAAATCTCCTTAATGATTTTCATCTCCCTAAATTAACCTTGTCCAAAAATCATGATGTCATCCACAAACAATAAATGGGATAGGACTGCAGAATTTGCAATTTTTATCCCTTTCAGTACCACTCTTCTTTTCAAATATTTGATTAACATGCTTAATCCTTTAGCCACTATGATAAATAGAAAAGAAGATACTAGGCATCATTGTCTAAGTCCTCTTGTCTATGAAAATAATCATGAGGATGATTCATTTATCAAAACAACAAAAGAGACTAATGAAATTCAACCCATGATCCAATGACTTTCTGCAAATTCATTCCCACCTGTATCAACAATAACCTAAGATATAACTGACTCACTTTATCGTATGCTTTTGCCAGGTCAATATTTATCACTAATGCCAGAATTTTTTGAGTCTTGATATTATGCATCCCCTCTTGTCTTGTTCTAGTAGCTTCACGAATTTGCATATTGAAAAGGAATCCAAACTGTTCATTTGAAATGGAACTTGACAAAATACCTTTAAGCATGTTAGCTATGATTTTTGAAGTAAGTTTGTAAGCAATATTGCATAAAGAATAGGTCTGTAATATTGAAAGAATGAAGGAGCTTGTTTTATAGGGATACGAGCAATAAATGTAGAATTTATGGCCCGTAAGACCTTCACTTATTGCCTAGATTCCTCCACTATACTTAACAATTTGTTCTCCAACAAATCATAAAAAACAAGGTAGAATTACATTAATAAACCAACAGGTCTTTGGCTCTTATCCTAGATGAAAAATTATCTTAAGATAAGTGTTCTTGTTTATCTACGTTGTTATGGAATTATTATTATGGTTCATGTTATGAATTGAGCTTTTATAATTGTTTACATTCTGAATTCATGTATGAATCTGCATTTCAAAATAGAGATTAATAATGAACTGGATTACTTAATTTATATTTCCATAGTTACTATCTTCGCATGCAGGTAGTATGATTAGTTTAATCTAATATTGAACAGATTCTAGTATTAGAGGAAAAAGCAAAATTAGTACTCACAACCTCGACCAGTATATAAAGTACTGGATAAGTGACACTTAACCAATCAACTCAATCCAAAAATGAACTAATTCACGCTTTTGAGAAAGAGACCTATTTCTCTATGGTGGAACAATTACCTTATAAGACAATGCAAAATGCATTGCTTCAATCAATGATGCATTGATAAAGCCAAAACTCTAAAGGCACCAAGACAAAGATGTCAGGATCATTGTTGCTGATTGCCTTAGTTAACGCCATATAATGACTATTTGTCTCACTATTGGGGTCGACCTGTGGTTTTTGGGAGGCAGCAAGTATTTATATATGTCAAGCAGATATCTTTGTGTTATTTCATATGCTATCTTTAGAGGAGCGGTTCTATACAAGGGATATAATCAGTTAATGGCGGTCATTTTAGGAGTTTTAACTGCTATTAAGTAGAATCTATGAGCAACAGGGGCATATACCTAGCAGTTATGTCTAAATCTGTTTTTATGCACTTTTAATATCAATATTGCCCCTTGTTGAAACTTGTAGTTGACTTGCTCCATTGGTATTTTACAGTAGCATGGAGGCTCATTTCAATCTTCTATTATACCCTATTTTTAGGGTTGTTTCTTAGTAGCAGAATGCATTCGAAGTAGGGCACATCACAGGACAACATTACCAGTAAATGCAACATTTAAAACAACACCGAAGGAAGCATTAGATTAATCTTTTTACAACAGTTTGTGTATGACAGGCAACATACCTGGGAGTGAGCATGCTATTATCAGTGAGAAGGCAGGGCGCATTTGTGGGGGATATTGGAGGCTCATGCAACTTGAGGAGGCTTCCCAAAGCTCTTATGGTAACATTATTCTTGCAAGGGAGCAACGTATTCATGATGATGGACCCCTACTTTATCCTTCCCTATTGAGACAAACTTTAGTGTGTGCTCAACCCTAAGGGTTTGTAGGTTAGGGTTTGATTCCCTTGGTAGGATTTTCAATGACCAGGACAGATCTGTGACTAGTGTTAGTTGCCAAAGATTAGAGCACATTCATTTAGAAATATTCATCTTGTGCGAATGCTTCAGTGGGATTATCCACTACTGCTCAAACACTTGGTTTTGTTTCATTTGACTCCATGACCCAAGAGAGGCACTAGTTTCCTACAACACTCCACCAATTGAAAATTTTCACTTTCCATTGTCACTTGCTCATTGATGTAAATATCTTTTGTTAAGTTCAATCAATAGATCATATGCAATGTTATGAATTCCTGTAATGCCCCTCTTTTGCTAGAGCACTAGGCACCCCTACCCAATGGGTTGGATGCACTTGGAAAGCTACGACAGGAGGTGGAAGGGTGAGATGGTTAGGAGAGATGGCTAAAATGTCTAATTTGGAAATATGGCTTTATAAAGGACATGGGACGCGTTGGGAAATCCAACTCATTTAAGGTAAAATGTGGACCCAAGGGAGTTGAGAACCCCAAGCCTTGGGGCAAACTTCATGGAGTCAATTGCACTAGTTGGATGAGTGAGTTGCATGAAACGTCCACTTGACTTAGAGTCATAAAGCAACCTCAAGTATAAAAGGGATGATGAGTTGGTGCAAAAGTCATTGATCTTTGGAAAGAGAAGTGGACAAGGATTCCGAGGTGCCTAAGTTAAGGGTTTTGCACAAAGATGAATTGGACGCTAGCTAAGGATTAGATGAGTTGGACATAGGTCTGAAGACAACTGGGCAAGAGGCACAACTTGGTCTCATGCATGGCTAAATTGTTCTAAGTGTTCTGTGGAGAATGGGATCTATAAGAGGTAGACATGCAGGAGCTTCAAGGTTGGTCAAGACAAATAGGAAGAAAATGCAGTCTTTCCTTAGGCTATTTGTACTACCATAAAACAACCACAAGCAATGGCAAGGCTTCCTTGTTTTACTATGTTTTAACATTCTTCATAATAAAAGTTAAGGCACCTAACTTGGGTGCCACACAATATATTGTGTTTCATATTGTGGTTTCTTCTTATTGGGATGTTTAACTTGATGCTATAACTGAAATGGCTAAGTATGTGTTGGTTATGTTGAAACAACTAGCATTGAACCTGGGAAGGGTTGGGTCTTGTCTAAGAGGCATAGTTTGGCAATCTTTGGTCTAGGCAAGCAAGTCACTAGAGCAAGTCTAGGCAGTGCCGCATGCTCCAATATATGCCAAAACCAAAAATTGAAGGCAAGAATTGTAGGGTGATGACAAGTGGTATCAAAGATGAATTGAATGTTCTTCACCACTTTTCTCAAAGAAAAGGTGGTACCAGAGTTGAATTGGGCGCTATCCTCTCAAATGAAGGAGATGAGTTCAGAGTCGACGCACTGCTCATCATGACAATTGGTCCAAGAGAAATTATTTTCCACTATGAGGAAGATGGTGATGAAGAAAGTTGGATGCTATTTCCAACAACACTTGGTGCAACAACTGTTGGGAAAATGCCCACCCTCAATACAGTTGCCAAAAGCAGAAGCAATGGACATCTTGGTGATGAGATGAATTGGCATTAGGTGCTAGGCAAGTTTGGGTGAAGATAACGAAGGCCTATTGTTGCAAGCTACGATTGGGTCAAAAGGACTTTGGCCAAACCTCCCACCGCACCTCAACTTGGACTTCAATGGAGTGAAGATGCATGCAACGACTATCGAGGAGGCACTTTGGGCAATCTTGAGTTAAAGAGTAGTTGGACCAAGGCGAGAATCAATGGAATAAACAAAATTGGGCAAAAGGTTGCATGGTACCATAAGGTAGTATGCTTCAAGTCTAGGTAAGACCGGGACTTATTATTTTCTTGGCGTTGATCACTTAACATAAAAATGTGTGCAGATGACTTATGTGACAAGAAGTAAGGAGCAATGTTACATAAGGGAGTCTTTGTAGAGATTGGGTGCCTTGGATGGCAACCAAGACTAGCATCATAATTTCTTTGTTATGTGGATTTAATTGTGAATGGGAGGATTGTGCAAGTATTGGTGGATTCCCATCCTCCATAATTTCTTGAAGAAGGAGATGGTAGGTTAACTTGGACTTGGGGTTCAATCATGCGGAGCTTCAATTAAGGTGGTGAATTCTAAGGCAAAGGTAGCAGCTAGGAATGCATCTAAGGTTCACATCCAGATTGCAAAATGGAAGGGACATGCTAAGTTTATAGTGGTGCAATTGATGACTTTAAAGTCATCCTTGGGTAGGACTTCCTACGGAGAGCCTAGGTGGTACTCATGCCATTTGTAGAAAAGTCGTTGAAACTTGAGGGATAGAAACCTTGTGTTATGTGCACAACAACAATGAAACATGATGAAAAGAGGTGGTTGGTGTCCACACTGAGCATGAAGAGGGAAGCTCAGTGCTCAAAGTCTCAACTCTACATTACAACATTGCTTGGTGAAGTGGAAGAGGGATATATGGGGATGTATGTGCCTCTAGCAGTTGCCAATGTTTTGGACAAGTTTTAATACCGAAAGCGGATAATTTACCAGTCACTCACTAAGCAAGGCCATTCATCCCAAGCCAGCATCCTCCCATCCATCCATCCTATCCAGCTAGACCAACGCAACCATTTAAGTAAGCAGTTGGTTATCTTCCTGACCTCGTACTGCTATTGTGTTGGTTATATTCTTCCCAAGCTAGGTTGTGGATGATGGGATGACTTACCTACAAGTAAGTGTCCATCCTCTTCACCAAGGGTTGTAATCAGTAAGTCCCAAGTTAGATTGAACAGTTGTTAACCTTACCTAGTTATAATTGTTGTTGGGCTGATATCTCTCCTCCCTACCTCGCTAGCTGGTTGTTAGGCTGATCATAATCCTTACCTCGCCTCAACCTAGATCTCCTATCCGCTCGGCACAAACTCAGGTTCGATGTTTCTACCAGCCGGCAAGTTAAAACATCCCTCGAATCAGCCACCATGCTTGTGAGCCACCGCAAACAAAACAAATTGGTCTCTGCACTAACATAATTGGGCTAACGCAAGTCAAATACATATATAATAAGGAAGGGAAGTTTCGTCGTTGATTCTAAGGAACGAATAATATTCTAAGGAAGGGAAGGTGAAAAGTATTGTTTGACTAGCTAGGAAAGCAGACCAGGACCCGTTTGTGTGTACTTCTTTCTTCCCCTAAAATATTGGGTATTGTATGGATATATTCTCACCTTATCTGCGCTAGGGCGGGCACTTAAGTTGTTCCAGTAGTGAGAGTGAGCAGGTTTCAAGATATGTTATGGGAGGTTTATTCTTTCAATGCATAGTTCTGGTAAATGTACATTCTCTATAGCCATAACCATATACACATAGTTCCCATAAATATGAAGTCTCTATAGCCAATACGTAGTTCTAGGAAAAGTGCAAAGAGTGCATCGTATAACAATATTTCGTGCATTTCTCTCTCTTTATCGAGAATCTACTAATACAAACTCCTAATCAAGCTCCAAGTAAACACTAATCTATTCTGGTCTGTCTAATCATAACGAATCGTAGGGAAGCCAAATCATAGCAAATCACCATAGCAAACATCATAGTTCATCTCCATTTCATAGCTAATACCATGCATGGTTAATATCATGGTTCATATTCATATTGAGGGACAAGTGACATCAACCCCGACCGATAGGGAGGTCCCCGAACATAGTGAGTTCGCCCGACCCCAGAGGGGAATCATAATATTCAAATAAACTCCTCATTTCTAGCCTAGTTATTTTTAGAAATGGATGTAATGGCTTCCTCCACCTCCTTTAATTCCTTTTGTGATTTCATGGCACGAGTTTTAACCTTCTTTAGATTATTTGTAAATTGTTTCATTGTTGTATCCCCAATATCATTGTCAAAAGGCTTCTAGGTACTTTTTACAATTTCCCTTGAATCCCCTTCTAGTAACAAAAAATGATTAAACTTAAAAGGAGTAGGGGGTTTCCAATTAGTCGAGTCAATTTGAAGAAGGATATGCAAATGATTTGAGGAACCTCCAGTACCCACCCAGGATTTAATCCTATTATTGTCTTCAATTGGTGATTCTACCATAAGAAATCTGCCAAGTCTCTTTGAAATCCCCTCTCTGCATCTTCTAACATTTCTCTAAGTGGGGACAATCTTGGTAGGTTCCATTAGATTTTGAGACTCAAACAAAAGAGAAAATTAATATGCAAGGGGATCACTATTGGCCACTTCTCCCCAAATATCCCTTTGATTTAGGGTTAGGTTAAGATCCCCCCTACTACAACATCTCCCCCCTTCATTATGCTAGACTCTCCTAGCCCATCCCAAAAGGGATTTTTGTCCCCATAAGGCCCATACAAATCAATAATTATATAATCTTTCCCCAACTCCTTCAACTTAAGCTCAACCATTGTACAATACTTGCATGTAGTATAGTGGTATCAATGGGATAAAATTTAGAATTCCAACCAATTATCAATCCTCCCAACAAACCCACTGCATTCAAAGAGAAAAAATCCCAATCTTTCAAAATGAAGACAAGAACTCCATAACTTTCTTGATACACATAGTTTCTTGTATTAAAAGGACATTTGGCATATAAAATGTAAAAAATCTTTCAAGTTAGTTGTTTTAGGGCATCCCCTAAGCCTCTAGATTTTATAGAAAGAATGATCACGATGTCACCAATTTTTGGGTCTTTCTTGCTCTAAGGACCCCATTAATAGTGCAATGTAGCTCTGGACTAAAACATCAAGGCATGGTTCCATTTTTGGCATACAACTAGCTTTTCAGTAATAGAACAAAGGATATGCCTCCCTCATAATCTTGGAGAGACAATTATTTCAATTGCATTTTTAGGGGATTCCCTCCAAACTAGAGTTGTTTGATGTCATAGTTAAACCCGATAATATCCCCTCCAAAATTTAGCTTGTCATTATTTTGGACTCTTGATGATTTATTTCCTCTGACCCAAACACTAATCCCATCAATGAAGGATATTTCAAGAAAACACTTATAACAATGGAATGCTTTAATAATCCATTAACCAACAAGAAAATAAAGACAAAATAGTAGCTACCATTCCTCTAATCCAACATTATTTGGATCCAAGAAACATGGCGTGGAGCTCACAAGGAAGATATGTTATACATAGCGAGATTATATTTAAGACCAACATGTGATCATGTGATCAAGGACATAAGTGTATGCAATTTAAATATGAAGTAGGATGACATGAGATAAATGTTAAGTGAAATTCAAAAGACATCATATTTGCATGAAAACAATAGATTTCAACAATATCTACATCATAAGAATCCTTTTTCTATATACTTAAGCAAATTACTTTCAACATGGAAGACTAATTTATGGAGATGATCCCAATAAAGTTAGTTGGTACTTGTGAAAACCATCATGCTTTCACTATAGAATGCAAGTCTAGATCTCGTGTGTACATTTCAAGGGAAATCACTACCAATTCTTGAGTGTACAATAGATGATAGGAAGCATCCTTGAAAGCTATAACAATAAGAAGTTATCAATAACTAAATTGACGGGAACAATGGATCTAATTAAATAGAGAGATTGTGAACTAAAATGAATTGTACATTCAATGGAGGAGGAAACAATTAATAAAG
This sequence comes from Picea engelmannii, assembly GCA_009831015.1. Lineage (NCBI taxonomy): Eukaryota > Viridiplantae > Streptophyta > Pinopsida > Pinales > Pinaceae > Picea > Picea engelmannii. Next base: position 233,471 of record ML799266.1, read on the forward strand.
ATTCCCTCTCAACAAAACAAAGCTTCTTCCCCTTTACGATAGAATAAGAAACCAAATTAGGAAGTTAAATAATTAAGTTGGAACAACAACTAAATGTTGAGACATAATAGGTAGTGACTATCTCATATGTTCCTTATGCTCAAAAGGCAATGGACAGTTCTCGGGAGGATAAAGAGATTAAACATTGCATCATCTCTGCTAGCTTCAAGAATGATATTTTTTTTCTATAGGACCGATTTCAAATATATACTAATGGTGATGCAATGGAACCCATGAAAGTTGAACACCTTCTACATACAACTCTAAAATCCACATTAGCAATATACTATGAGTAATTTAATTGAGTAGTTATAGAGCATCCCGTTTTTCATGCAAGTCAATTTGGAATTAATTAGGTTTATATACTAGAGATTTAAACATAGACCCAAAATTATTCCTAAAATGTAGAATCTAGGCAACTCATAACTCTTAAGAAAATGCAACACATTAATTAAGTTTCAAGTGGATGGAATCGATCCAAATGACATCATAATACCCATATTATTTTAAGAGTTCTGTTGTAGGACAAGTATGCAAATTTCTATAAGATTTTCACCTTATCCATATTATTATTCTTTCTAGTTATCCAGCAATTTACAAGCCTACAAAAACTCTATTGGATGTTTTTATAAAACCACCAATTTACAATTTAAAACATATAAATAAAAATTTCAGAGATGTGAAGATGTGCTTATCTTTTCCAAATGTTGAATACTAAGCAATTGACCATCACCGAGCAATTTTCCACCCAACAAAGGTAGTCCTCTATGGATGCCACCCCCTAGCTGGGCCATGGGACAACCAAGTTGAAGAAGACAAATGAAGAACTCTCAGGTTACTCTCATCATCCCAAAAAGCAATAAAAAACCGACCAAACAATCCATTGTTGAGTTCTTTAACCATACCAACATTTGGCACTCACAATACCTACCCCACACAAAATGAGGAGGATACTTCCTTATCTACTCAATAGTCCCCTAGAAGTTCTTCCCTCCAGTGCTCTCCAATGTGTACATATAAAGTCCAAACTATTGCTTATTTCAATTTTAACTCCAACATAATTTCTCTTGGTTATTGGGCATTTTATGATCAATGTTCTTTAGGGATTCTAAGGGTGTCTTTGTATTCAGTCTAGTTGTTATTGTTGCACATCAATTCCTTCCTCTTTCTCGATGTGGCTTCATCTTCCTTCTCCTATTCCCTACTAGCTCTCATGGATTTCTTTCATGGGCTATTCAATCCCATAGTATGCTAGTGACCTTTTTCCAAGGTAAAACTCTTTTTTCCTCCTATCTAAAACTTCCAAACAAAACCTCCTCTTTTCCTATTTGAATTTCCTATCTTGGCATGAGTGAAAGGTGGTAAGAGAATCCCAATCCAACTTCTCTTAGTTTCAATAATGTTGATTAGAGGAATGGTTGCTACTATTTTGTCTTTCTTTGCTTGTTGGTTAATAGATTATTAAAATTAAAACATTCCATTGCTATAAGTGTTTTCTCAAAATATCCTTCATTGATGGAATTAGTCTTTGGGTTAGAGGGAATAAATAATCAAGAGGCCAAGATAATGACAAGTTGAATTTCAAAGGGGACATTGCAGGGTTTAACAATGACATCAAACAATTGCAATTTGGAGGGAATCCCCCAAAAGTGCAACTGAAATAATTGCCTCTCTAAGATTGTGAGTGAGACATATTCTTTGTTTTATTATTGAAAAACTAGTTGCATGCCAAAAATAAGACCCTATTTTGATGTTTTAGTGTAGAGGTACATTATACATAGTGAATTGTTTACCTTCTACAACCTCTTTCTTAGCATGATATTTAGCAAATGAGATACATGATTTTCTCCCTATAGAAATTGGAAAATCCTTGTCAATGGCCACCCCCCCAATTCCTTCTCAAAAGTTTTTTTTTGACCTCAATTGGTAAGAAGACTTTAGGGTTGGCTTATGAGATTTCTTCTAGGTCTCTTTTGCCTATGAGAAAGTGTGAGCTTTGGTCTTATCTGGAGGATTCTCATCTAACGCTAGAGTTACATGATCTAAATCAATAGACCGAGGTCTATAATAATTAGAGGAGATAATTACCCTAGTGGAATAACCCAAAGCTCTCGGTAGAGACTCCATTGACTCCTTGAAAGAGTCCTCATAATTGTATTTGACCTCAACCCCCATATTCCTAGCAAAGGGGTCACTACCTGAATGGACACAATCACTTGAGACCTTCATATTCTTATTTATGGAACCCTCACATCCTTTAGGAATAGAGGAATCACATTGAACAACATGAAAGCATAAGTAATGGTCCACAATGGACTTACCTTCATTGTTTGCAGGAGCATCTTGGATTGCTACAACTCCAATTGGCTTATCCAAACCAATTATGGGTGAAGGAGTACTTTCTAAAGCATTTTGAAACTAAGGCTCCAAAGTCTGTCCCTCAATTGGAAGGAAATTCTATGTAAACTAGGATACCTTCCACTACCCTAACTTCCTTTATCTTTTTAACTCATATCTTTTTGTGACAAATCAACACTTCTTTTGCAAATTTATACCTCAAATACCCTATGTTGCGGCAAAGATCACATCAAAAGGGAAATTTCCAATACTCCAATGTCTGTGTAAAAGCCCACAACCCCCACTTAATATCCACTTCCACGGGGAGACCTTCATGAAGGTCCAATGCAATGAGAATTCAAAATATTCTATGATCCTCTTTTTCCCAACAATGGTCTTGCTTGGCAATGAAGCAACCTAAAAAATTCCCCATTCCTTCTAGAATTTTGTTGTTCTAAAGCTTCGTAAGCAGTCCTGCCATGAAAACCCAAATCTACAACAAATAGTTGGGCTCCTTTCTCATGTTGAACATTGGTTTCCAACATTTGAGACAAAGGCCTAATGGACCCCATAGCTAGTCTTTGGACATTAGGGATTCCACATGAACATCCTTCCTCACTAAGATGTGAAAGATTGACAAATACCCCAACATAGGCCTCCATGTTTCTTCCATCCATACCTTCAATGGTTCTCCTTTAACAAACTGCCCCATAAATCTCCTTGCCATAGTTTTTTCCATCAACCCTTCGACTTCAAATAGAGTCACGTCGCTGCCAACCACCATTTTGACGTGCTTTGAAGTCACTTTAATGCATTTATGTTTTCAAGAAGTTCAACTCCCAACAGAGCCTTTCTCTCTCCTAGTTACAACCTTCGTGCAAATATCTACTCCCTTATCCCCAACAAAACCTTCACCACTTGTCTCGATTCCGAGATCCTTTCAGAAGCTAACCCTCGACACATAGGGATGACATAACAATAGGAGTTGGGTCTTCACTCTTAGAGCTTGGTCTATAACATGTTTCAGGAAGAAATGAGTTTGAATTGCAATTAACCAAATAATCCCTAGCTTCTTGCAAAGACTTCAATTTGACTTGACAAGATCCTACTCCCCAATCCGCTACCTCAAATCTTCAGTCCCATTTAGTGCCTTTGCCTCTGTTGCATACCTCCCACCTGTCTCTCTACCTATGAAACCTTTACCCTTGTCATCCCAAGCAGATCCTTACTTAAAACCTTTGCACCTCCCCATATTTCTACTAATTCATGATCTGACCAGAGGATTAAAGTGGAGCTAGTGATGTCCTTGTTCCATAATCCACCAAATCAATATGTAAATCCATCATACTTAGACTTTGACCAAAACAAAACCTTAACTTATAACTTCAAAACCCTATATTATTTAAAAAAAAAAAGGAAGAAAGAAAAGAAAAGAAAAACCATCTCCACCCCAAAACATAAAACCCATCTCCACCCCCCTTCTTCCAACAACAACTCTTAACTCTTGCATATGTTAAAACTCAACTTACACCCTCCCATGTGAGGTTTAGTTACTCACATACACACTAGACATTATAAAACCAACTTTGTTAATACCGAGGGCATTTAAGAATTTCCACTCCTCAAACCTGGCCCACATTACCTTCCTCAAATAATTTTACCAGCATAGTTCTGTGTTAATTATGACAGTTACCATCAATCACAAAGAGACATTCACAAGCGTCCATTGGAAAATACAAACGTAGAGCCAGCCTGTACGATGACGTCTAATCAATACCTGTCAAAATCTCATTAGTCGTCATAGTAGATCAAATATCCAGTTGTAGTTAGATTACCCAGTCCTTGGAACCTCCTTCATCACCGTTTTTCAAGTTGTAGTTATATTACCAAGTACTTGAAACCTCCTTCATCACCGTTTCTCAAGGAACGCTAGGAAGAGTTGTTGACAAACGAGGATGGAATGGAAGGACACGGTTGCCCTGAGGACGAAATCCGAACCTCGCATGGTTGGAACCTAACATATATACCAAATCATAGCGTGGATCACAGACTACAATTTGTTCAAGCTTTTACAAAATTTACAAAGCATGCTTAAAATTCAATACGGAATGAGACATTGAAGAAAACGATTCAGGGGTGCTACAGGATAGGCATTTGGGTTTTCTAGTATAAGCGACAGAGACCGTATAAAAAGAATCCTGGAAAAATTAACACATGGGTTTCTGTCGAATGCGATCACAGATATAAAGGGATTTGTGTGTTTACTTATCTGTTCATAAATGCAATGTAGGAATTTCCCGAACGCACTATAATGTATTTGATTAGAAGGCAAAGGTCTGTAGTGAATAACCCATCTCGGGCAGATAACAGAGGAATCAAGGCACCCGATCTTTCCATCATCATCGAATTGAATTTCAGGTAACAGATTTACCCTTGTAGATGTTATGTTATTCTGTGAAAGCGATTTTATTGACGGAATTTATATTAAGCACTTTATTCATTTACATTGTCACTCATCACTGGAAAAAAATATATTGCGCAACAAAGCCGTGAAAATCCCATATTTACTCTTCTTTTTTCTCCAGTGAATGATTTCTGTTAATAAAGCAGCCCTGGTTACCGATATTGGTTTGGGGTAAATATCAATGGTGATCACAGGTTCAATTCCAGTGTACTCATAAGGGGCACAGTAACTGTGGACTCCAATGCCAATGTTGGATTGTATATTGTGTGGAGAAATTGAGGGTCAATGACATAGGTAGCTAGGCTTACCATACTTTCATTTTTCCTTTGACAACGTTCTCAGTCAAGTCTATCTGATTCCTGTTATGAGCCAATGCATTCTAGTGGTTAGAGGGTGGCATTTACCAACAAATGAGGAGTGGTTAAATCCCTATAAGATCATTCAGAAATATATAGGCCCTAAAATCTAATACTATTGAAGAATGTATCCGTGTTCAGCGAACCAGACTCTTCATCTGTCATTTTTTGTTAGATTCTTCCTTGACATTTCTTTTCTCACAAACAGCCATTTTACCTTAACTAGTTAATTTCCATCATTAGCAAAGTAGGTTCGAACTTTCAAGATGCTTACCGGAGGGCATTTGGCAGTATGTGGTCATGGGTTCAATCCCCTTGAATTATCAAACAGAACCGATGCCAGTGGAGGAATGTATCTCTTCATTAGTCTATAGACCTGCTGCTCAATTTTGCTTTGCGTGGTCTTGTATGTACAGACAAACTCTCTCTTTTTTCAAGGCTGTTTTACTCATTATTTCCTACCACTATTTAACGTTTTAATATTTTCAGTTGCAATGTGATGGAGAAAATTAAGGCTCCACGTTTGGATATTCATTACTATGACTGTTGTAGGTGCATGCTGTAGTGCTCAAAAGGGTGGTAAATTGAAAACGGCAAAAATCCTTTACTTTTTCATGGGCCAAACCTAATATCTGAAACAGGTATGCGCAAATTTAACCCAGAATTTATTATTTTTCCAAATTTGCACAAGCTTCAGCCTAAACATAGCTGTTTTTAACCTTCCATACTTCATTAGGTGGACACAGACATAAGCAGTGAGACAATATCTGCAGCCCAAGGATTCACAAACTGTAGTGGTGCACTGCTTAATAGCAGATATGGGATGGAACACACCGAAACGTTATGTAATTGTTGGCTTGACCTTTCTTTGCACCTGTGTTTGCTACATAGAAAGAGTTGGCTTCTCTATTGCATACACACCAGCGGCAGATGCAGCTGGTGTCAGTCAAACGAGCAAAGGTTTAATCTTGTCCACTTTCTTTTATGGCTATGCTATTTCCCAGGTTCCTGGGGGTTGGGCTGCACAAAGAATAGGGGGAAGACTTGTTCTGCTTTTATCATTTTTGTTATGGTCCCTGACATGTGCGTTGGTTCCACCTGATCCTAGGAAGGTTAAAACCCTGGTAATTGCTCGCCTTCTTGTAGGTGTAGCACAAGGTTTTATTTTTCCTTCAATTCACACTGTTTTGGCACAATGGGTTCCACCTCATGAACGATCTCGGTCTGTTTCCCTTACAATGTCAGGGATGTATTTTGGAGCAGCAGCAGGCATGCTTATTCTGCCTAGCTTGGTGCAATTCAGGGGTCCTCAAGCAGTTTTTTTAGCTGAAGCAACTATGGGTGGCATGTGGGCATTACTCTGGTTTAAGTATGCAAGCGATCCGCCACATTCAGATCGTACAAAAGCCTCTGCAGCCGGCTTTGGGGAATCCACTACTTATGGAAACAATAAAAGCTTGCTGCCAGTTACGATAGAGAAAGAAAGTGTAAATTCTTGGTTGAAAGATGGTATACATAGAAAAAAGGTTGAAAGTGGATTAGAGACCAGCCATATGATATCCATACCTTGGAAAAGCATAATGTTAAGTTGGCCTATTTGGGCCATTGTTGTGAACAATTTTACCTTCCACTATGCACTTTATGTCTTGATGAACTGGCTGCCAACATATTTTGAAGAAGGTTTGCAGCTGAGCCTTCAGAAAATGGGTTCTTCGAAGATGCTTCCATATTTGAATATGGTTCTATTTTCTAATATAGGTGGAGTGATAGCTGATCATTTAATCACTCGGAGGTTACTGTCTGTGACAAAGACGAGGAAGCTTTTGAATACTGGAGGTTTTGTCATTGCAGCTTTTGCTCTCATGATAATGCCTAGCTTGCGAACTTCCTGGGGGGCCGTAATTTGCTCCTCAGTTTCTCTTGGGTTTCTTGCACTTGGAAGAGCAGGGTTTGCTGTTAACCACTTGGACATTGCCCCAAGGTTTGCAGGGATAGTAATGGGAATTTCTAATACAGCAGGGACTTTGGCTGGTGTAGTCGGTGTAGGATTAACGGGTCAAATTCTTGAGTCTGCCAAAGCTGCAGGCATGGATCTCTCAAATCCAAACACCTGGACTCAGGTGTTTTATGTTCCTGCATTGCTTTGCATATTTAGTGCTGTCATATTCTTACTGTTCTCAACAGGTGAGAGAATTTTTGAGTAGTACCTTGGAAGGATGAACGAAAGCTCAATGTCAAAATCCAAAGCTGAGAAATATTTAATTACTTTTTTCATCCTTGACTATATTTAAATTTCTCTTAGTGTTCTTTTGGT
>ML799266.1:246773-259079 GCA_009831015.1 Picea engelmannii
CTTATTATAGATAGCCAATACAATGCCAAGAGATCTCTTAAACTAATACAGAAGATCCTCTCCCAGATATGCGCCACTCTCTCTCCTTCTTCTCTAACTGCAATTCCGAAACTTGTCTCTCAAATGAGCAAGTGAGTTGCGTGTCTAAGTGAGGCGCTAGCCTGCTTATTTATACAAGACTGGCACGTGTGAAGTGTCTCTTCACTGACAGGGCCGACTTCTCCAACTGGGTGGTTATAACCACCTTTATTATGTTTCGGGGCCTCTTTGATATATTCTGGGGCCGACTTCTTCTTTTGCCTTTTACAATTACAATATGACCAATCCGCAAAAGGGGATTTGGTCCTTTTAAAGTAGCCGACATGATCAATCCACAATGGGGATTGATCCAATGAATAATATATCAAATAATAATAAGAATACACTTTGCAGTTACATTATTTCAACATGTTTTCAGTATGGTCATTTGATGGTTTAATGCCCAAAGTAAAAACTGGACTGCGGAAAGCCTTTCAATCCTTTGGGAAGAAAGATCAGGAAGTGGAACTGTAGACCTACCTGGTGGAAGGGTGCAGAAGAGCACCACCACTTGCTAGAAGTAGTGAAATTCTTCAAACAAAAGTATCCAAAGAAGAAGCAGAAGCATTTGCCAATGATCTTGCAGAAGAAATTACTAGCATGGAGCAAGTCAAGGTAGATCCCCCTCCTATTGTTTCTTTTGGGGAAAAACAACAAGGAGGATGGATTCAAGTGAAGAAGAGATAAGAAAAATAGAGCGTTGCACCCAATGAAACTACATCAAGAGCAGAGGGTTTGGGCCATTTAGTTGCAAAAAACATATTAGTTAGGAAAGGAAATCAGCTGGACAACTCCAAAAAGGGGCCCTCTCAGCACAACAATTATTCCAAGCTTTCAAGAGAATTAAGATTGGGTAAGATTCACTAAAATAGTTATTTCCTAAGTTTGTCTGGCTGTGTATTGCCTACCAGGTATAGTCGGGGAATTGAAAATATAATTCTTTCTTCCATTTTAATAGAAAAAATGGGATTATTACCCTTAAATGATGGAGAAAACGTATGATGAGGGGATCACCGAGGGTTGGTTGGTAAAGGCATTTATCTTTCAAAGTAGAAGTATGAAGTCTTTCTTTATGCTAAAGTAAGTTATTTTGTTAAAGTGGAGTTCTCTACAAATCACTCAAAGGCATTTACCTATCAAAAGAAAAGAAAGAACAAGAGTAAACTTTTCACATCTCTTTTTTCCTCTCTATTTATGAGTTTTCACTTTTTTTTTTTCATTTTCCATTTATAAGATTTTTTTTTAATTCTTGCGATTGATTCTCAAGCAGTTTATGATAGGAGTATTACCTTGTGATACTCAAAGGCCAATGGTTATTTCATTGAATCACGCAGTTTGTCATAGGAGTATTACCTTGTGATCCTCAAAGGCCAATGGTTGTTACTTGGTCCACTTAGTGAAATTGTTACTTAAAATTCAATTTTCCTTCCAGTGAAAGCCTCATCTCAGAACTTGTTTTCTACAGCAAAATTGTAGTTTCAATGGATGTTGCAATCATGCTTTGTTGTTGCATAATTGATTGAAGAGAAATTTGCAACAAAAATGAATTACATAGATTATTTATGAGTTTTTTGTAGCACATACTGATAGAGACCTCAAAACCAGGATAAAACATTTTAGATTTTCCCAGTCTTTCCAAATCTTTTTTTTGGTAAAGCCCAGTGACCAGTGGTGACAATGTTAAGGGTAAATGCTTTTTTTGATCCAGAGAGAGATATGAACCCCAACTTCGTATTATCACATGAAGTCCCACTTTAACATTGGAGCCGTCAAGCTTGGCCAACCCATACACATATTCATGGATGAAAAATTGATGAAAAGTTGCCAACATCACGATAAATTGCGATGTCAAACACAAAACGAAAAATTGTTGAGAAAAAATCGCATTTATTTGAAAAAATCTTGACATTGCAATATTTTTGAAAAAACACTATTAAAAAAAAAACCCATCAAGGCTGTGAAAAAAAAGCCAATATAAGCACAAAATTTGATTTTTTGGGGTCATTTTTCTTATTTTATTTTCTAATGGAAGTCATGATTGGCAATGTTAAATTCTTAAAGTAAAAATTGACATTCCCCTTTATCTTTCCTTTTCTATCTATTTACTTGATGTTTTAACATTACCATTAATAGTTCTAGGATGTTTGAGGGTGGTTCTAACCTCATCAAACTTCATATGAAGAAAGTAGAATTTCATATCCCATTCATAATTCAATAGACTCAATGGTTTTCAGGATTTAGCATTTTAGGGTTGGTGGGATTGCAATATTTCAAGAATGCATTCTATCATGTATGAGGGTATGGGATTGGCATTTAATCAAGAGCACCAAGCTCCCTATGCACCTTTTTGTTGGCAGTGTTGATTGTTGAACTCATCTGTCATGAATCATGATCTTAGTAAAAATGTACCCTTCAGGCCAAAACCACCAACTAGGCATGTTAAGATTTTTGCCTCATTTTAATGCTTGGATTAGCCAATTTCATCAAAATCGGAGGGTGCTGACTTGGGCAAAAATAGGGTGGATGGACTTGGATACGCAAGTACTGTTATCCCCTAGCCTAGGGATAACTAAGGAGATTATCTCTCGAGGCCCACAGGTCCTAGACATGGAGTACCGAGAGCCATATTGACTTTAGCCTGGTCTTGGAGGGCCCATCTTTCTTCTTCAACGCCTCCACCTTGTCAGCAACAACAACATCCATCCCATCGGCCTGGTCCTTCAACAGGAGTGGGTCTTGCTCCATGAGGTAATGAGTTTGGGTATCATGGTATGTGTCACTCTGATTCTCAAAACATTTGAATATGTGCATTTAATTCTTTTTACTTCTGACGTGTGCTTGGACCTTATACCTTTCCACTTGTCCACACCTGGGGGGAATGACAGGATGCCCTAGCAAGTTGGTTCCCATAGGGTTTGAGTTGCCACTGGGTGGGTTCATGAAAGGTTATCGTCCTTATCACTTTTCATCTTTTTCCCTCTCATCCATCCCATACATTGGTTCGGGCATTGGGTTTGCCAAGCTAGCAAAGGGTTGTACCTTACCTTGTGGGAAGAAGGGGCTAAAGGCCCAGAGGGTAAAAGTAGCTAGAAAAAGATAAAAGATGAAAGAACAAAACCTTCAGATGCTTCGCCCAGGGGGATCCCCGAGAAAGCAATAAAAGGCTTCTTAGCAAGAAACAAAGGGACCCATAAAATAATAAAATCAAGACCTAGTTGGAGGATAGGGGGTCTCATCACGAGCCAACCTATTAGGTCCATGGGCAGTAGTGGTATGAGACTACCATTCAGCTGGTCAACATGCTAGGGTAGTGGCTCTTGGTGCCATATCCAAGAGAAAGGGGGTCTCATCACGAGCTAGCCTTCTCATCTCCGTGAAATGCTTGTGGGTAACATTGTCACCACTGGTCACCACGCTAGGGCAATGTCCCCTAACTAGTCTCTTGAAAGTAAATGTGATAAGATAAAAAGTTACAAGGCATCGAATGGGCTTGGAAACATTTGCATCCATGACAAGGTGCAACTCACCCTCTTCAGAGGCACCCACAGGTAAGCCATACATTCCCCTGTCATCACTGCACCCATTGCTCAAACATCCCCACACCACCTCATCCACTTACATGGCCTGGATTTGTCTTCACCTGGAAACATCCCACATCCAATGAGAATTAGCCTAGTAGGACCTCCTCACATCCTCTCCAAACCTGGCTTGTAGAATAGCTTAACGTCTTTGAGCACTTGTCTGGAAAGGGGGGTTTTATGCACATGTTTAGATAACTTGATTATTAGATGTGATTGACATTGCTATGATCCTTGTGACTTGTGAGCCCATGGAGGGCGTACTTGTTGTTGTTGCAGGGCCACACCTGACGAACAGGTACACATGGGGAGATGGTTAGTTTGGACCTCTATAAGGCTAAAATCCCACCAGATGGATGTTGAGACCCCAGCCAGGGGGGCAAACAGGTCAGAGGCTTGCACCGGAGAGAGAGGAGGACGTTCCACCAGAGACAACCTGATAGGCCTGGACCCGGGGGGGTCTTTCCCTCCTATTATGATGTTGGCCTTGAAAGGCCCATGACGTCACCTCTGTGACCCTTGACGTCACCAGCGTTTGATGGACACTTTGGAGGCAGTTATGTGCCAAGTGGCATGTGTGGCTTGATCCAGAGGGCCTTGGGAGGCCTAGCGTTTTGCTCCTGGAGGCCAACGTTTCACCAGAGAGGCCTATTGTCATCCTAAAGGGACATGATGTCACCTATTATGCTTGATTTAGGGTTTAAATTGTCATTTTTATGTAAAAACTGGATATTACATGTAAACTGGCCATGTCGACCTTTTTGACTTAATTTTGGTCATTGTAACTGTATAAATAAGGGAAAAATCACTCTTATTTTTCATCATCTTTCACTCACACTTAAGTGAGGTCTGAAATTTGCACCCTAATTAAGGTTTCTTGGCTGAAATTTGGTGCACACTTCTTGAAGAAGGCTATTTTTGGAGTATTTTGGCATTTTTCTTGGTGGAAGTGTTCAACTAGGCTATTTGCTAGATGATTCTTGGTGAATGTAGGTAAATTTTCTGCAATTCTTCTTCATTGAATGGTTATGGTTGTATTTATCTTGCATTTATACTAAGATTATGAAATTGCTGGCTTAAAACCCTAGGAGGCTAAAGCACATGTTATTGTTCTTGCCTTAATAACTTTCACCTACTAGATTATGCTGGAAAACCGATTTTCTTGAAGCGTTGTGTTAAGGGCCTTGCCATTGCAACACCCTAGCACCTTTTGCTTCATCTAGCCGTCATCTACTTCATCTTTCAGCTAAAGAAGGAGGAAAACTACTAGGGCCTAGGGTTACCTACTTCCTAGTAGCCATTTTCCCCCTAGGGTTTGGTGATTGAAGCCTTGGGCTACCAACACTTCAATTATTGACCCTCTTATCTCTAGCTCTTTTATTATCATTTGTTCCTTCAAGATTTGCCGTTGCCTAAAAAGACTCCATTACCCTAAAAAGCACTGATCTAAGCCTTACGATTGAGTGACTGACAAAAACTACTATTAAACCTTTACCTTAAGCTCTCTACTAACTACTCCTAACCTTAGAATAGTCTAAGACTCTAATCTACTAACCTATTTGCTGCTGTTACTAAAGTAAGCTACAACCATCTATTGTAGCATTAAAAGCACCTAAAAGCAATTGTAAAGTTGATTTATACACTGCCTTATTTGCTTCCGACAAGTGCTAGTACTTTGCTATTGTTGAGTAATTATTCTTGGTCATTGTGAAGCCATTTCAAGGCTTTTATTGTGAAGCAATCATCTCATAAATATTGCTGCTATAAAATTCTGTTTGCTTCATCATATATCAACTATTTCTTTTATTGATAAAGTCCATTGGTTTATGAAGTACTAACAACAAGTTGTACTTGCAAAAGATATCTTTTCTTGTTGCTTTGTTCTGGCAGGTACATCTTAATACTTCACTACTTCATTGGTTAAAACCCTGGGACTTTCTGATTAGTGTGACTTGTGAGAGGGGATATTTTCATAGACACTTTAACCTTTGCCTTCTCAAACCCCCAGGTCACCGGGGACATCTCCCCTGGGCCATCAACCCTAAATAGAAAGAGGTATCCCGTTGAGGTGATAGTGATAGGATAACCTCCCGTTACACCAATTTGCCTTCCCTCACCTTTTCCTTTGGAATAAGTACAAATTGTGCGATAACAAGTACCACCAAGCATTAGTATTAGTGTTCCTAGAAGATTGAGGCAGAGGCAGGGGGTGCTACTAATGATGAGAATCCCAATGTAGGGGGTGATTTTGATGATATGTAGTTATTTGTTGCAACATGATTTTGTTGAACTTTGGAGGCCATATAGATCCTTGATGTTAATGTATTTTGTTTCAGATATGTATCACAGTTAGTCCATTTTGATATGTGCACCCTTACATGCTATATACATGTGCAAATTTTGCATATTTGTGTTTAATGGTCTGGATTTACTTTGATGTGTGTGTACACACATACATACATGTACATCAATTTAAATCCAGACCATTAGACACAAATATGCTATATATATTATTGAAATTTGCATGGTGGAGGGTGGAGACCAAGAGGCCAGTTGTGGGGGTGGCACTTGAGTGGTTACATGAGGGGGAGTAGGAATAGGGGGTAGGGGAGGACGACCCAAAGAATGAGACTGAGAGTGAGGAGTTTGATGTGATAGCCTCAACACCACCTTCTACAGAGAGTGAGACACCCACCAATGGCCATCTATCTTTGGCCACATGCCTTATTCTACAAGAGGACAAGCCATTACCTTTTCTCATAAAAGGGGTAGATGGAACCAATAGCTCGCTGCTAGATGAATCATTGTAGATAAGTTGTGATGATGATACACGTTTATTATTTATTTGATTTAATTTTGTATTTATTAGTCTTAAATGGACACCTATCAGGTTTCAGTATTGGTAGTTGATGTTTGATGTATCATTTGGCATTCTTTTTTTTATAACAAAAACAGATATATTTTATATTAGAAAATGAGTTGCATCCTCGCTGGTGAGCATAACAATACAAAAAATACTTTGTCTAGAAGATTATATTTCAAAAGCTAACCAAAGTACCGATAGATTGTTTCACAAACAATAAAAATATCTTTTGTAGAGGATGACCATAAATTTCTGGTAGCATAAATTCTAGAAAAAACTCCCAATAGCAGCTCTACTTTGCAAAACATTAAAGAGACCATGACTTAACAAAGCACATTATTTCTGTGGCCCTCATCTTTTCCAACGTGGGATGTGTAAGATCCCCAAGTGGATCTATGAGGAATTTTTCAGTTTAATGTTTTTCTGGTTGAAGGGTTTTGTCAAACAATTCGCACCAGTAACTTCCTTGGGTTCATATGGGTGTTTGATGTTGAGTTTACAACATAAATAGTTTGCAATGATGGAAATGAACTTTAACAACATTGAACTAATAGAAACAACAACAAGAGTAGCCACAAAACTCAGATCTTTATTTTATTTAATATATATTAACTGACCTCAGTACATGAGAAGAGCAGATCTGGAAATAAATATAGAGGGTTGGAAGATGTGGTTGCTAGCACCTCAAAGATACAATAGAAGAGAGATATGGGCTCTCCTGGATGTCCAATAGCTGCGTGCAAAATATTGCAAGATCAATCTCTTTACCTCGCTCCAAAATGCTGAGTCTCCTAGCTGAGTTGCGCCCTCACTGGCTGTAGCGCACCCTATCAATTCACATGGCCTAGATCTGGCCTCCAAACTCCATGAAATAGCTGTAAACCTGTAGGGATGATGATGGCTAGATCATGTGAGGAGTTTCCCCTGCTGTAGATGGCATAACTGACCCCAAATCACTGGATATCTAATCACAAATGTGCCCTTCTTCAGGAATTTCGCCCAACTATGATAATAAATAGTTATGGAGCATGAGAACCCCCAATAATGCCAAGAAGAGTCGCTCCAGGGATGGCAAATGTTCCTGAATCAAGATCTCTTCTAGATCTAACACTCTAAATCCAAATTGAACTTCCTTCTCTTAAACAATGCACCCCACTGTGCAGAAAACCTTTCAATAATGCACCCTGCTACACAAATGATTGCAGGAACAGATCTGAA
This sequence comes from Picea engelmannii, assembly GCA_009831015.1. Taxonomy (NCBI): domain Eukaryota; kingdom Viridiplantae; phylum Streptophyta; class Pinopsida; order Pinales; family Pinaceae; genus Picea; species Picea engelmannii. The sequence continues at coordinate 254,511 of ML799266.1, forward strand.
GTGGATAGAATGGCGAGGGTGGAATCTTTCACCACCTTGGCCAAGCTTGGACCAGGAAAGGAGGAATCTTTCACCACTTTAGCATCTTAAATGACATAATTTGGCCACCTTAGTTCCCTTTTCATGAGACTATAGCCTAGGGGGAACAACTAGGCGACTAAGTCCTCCCCATCTTGGTCATTTAGAAGGGGATCCTATAGTCCCCCCTGCCTGAAATTGCTTGCTCACAAGCAATTCTTAATCCATGTGCTGCAAGACCTGTTCACCTTCCCAAGAAGCATCTTCAATTGGTAGATTCTTCCATTTAATGAGATACTCCTTGATACTCCTGTTCCTCAAACTTTTCTCCCTGACCTCCAAGACATCTTCAGGGATTAAAATCAATTGGCCCTCCTCGTCAAGTGGTGGTAGCTCCTCTGTAATTGCTGCTTGTTGACCCAATTCCTTCTTCAAGCGTGACATGTGGAATACATTGTGAATTTTGCACCCTGGTGGCAACTCAATTTCATATGCTACCTCCCCAACTCTTCTACTCACCTTGTATGGACCATAGAAATGAGGCTTGAGGTTTTCCACGCCATTTCTCTTGATAGATGTTCGTCGATATGGCTGTAATCTCAAATAGATCAAGTATCCTACCTCAAAACTACGATCCACCCAATTTTTATCTGCATAGAGCTTTTGTTGGTTTTGAGCCCTCTACAAATGATCCTTAAGCTCCCTAAGAATTTCTTGTCTCTCTTGGATCCAATCCTTAGCCATAGGAGCCCTGCTGTCTCCAAGTGTAACCTCCATGAAGGTGAGTGAATCATAGCCGTACATTGCTTTGAAAGGTGTTATACCAATGGACCTGTGATGGTAGTGTTATAACAATACTCCCCTAAATGTAGCCATTTGACCTAGGCTCTCTGTTGCCCTGCCACATAGTTCTTGAGATATCCTTCCACCCATTTATTGACTATTTCTGTTTGTCCATCAGTTTGAGGGTGGTAGCTCGTGCTAGGAGTCAATTCGGTGCCAACAAGTTTGAATAACTCCTGTCAAAAAGTGCTCATGAACCTCCTATCCCTGTCACTCACAATATTCTTGGGCAACCCATGCAACCTGAAAATTTCTTTGAAGAACAACTCTACTACCTGATATGCGCTATTCTCCATGGTTATGGCGAAGAAATGCGCAAACTTGGTCAATCGATCCACAACTACAAAGATGCCATCCTTGCCCTGCACCTTAGGAAAACCTGTGATGAAATCCATAGATATACTTTCCCATTTTTGTACTGGATTAGGAAATGGCTGCAACAAGCCTGATGGATGAGTGTGCTCAACCTTGTTTTGCTGACACGTTGTGCACTCTCTAATATAGAGCATAACATCTTCTTTGAGACCCTTCCATGCAAATCTTTCTCTAATTTACCTTTAAGTTTTGAGGAACCCTTGGTGCTCTAAATTTGGATTCCGACACTACATAAATCCTTCCCTTATAGTAGATGAGGTCATCTAGAATCTGAAACCTCTCATCCTGACTTTTCCCATTCATAAGCTCACAAACAAACTTATTTTTGGAGTATTCTACTAATAGATGTGATTTCCATTCAACTGAAATTTCTGATAAAGCATAAGCTGCAGGCCTCCTAGATAATGCATCTGCTACCACATTATTCTTCCCTTTGACAAATTCTAGGTCAAAATCATAGGCTTGGATTTTGCTTACCCACTTCTGTTGCCTTTCATTGAGGTCCTTTTGCTCCAAAAAGTATGTAAGGCTGTTGTGATTTGTTTTGACTATAAACTTGGCTACCACCAAGTATTGTCTGAACTTAGCTATCGAATGCATGATAACTAGCATTTCCTTATCATATTAATATATAGTGTATAGTAACTTAGGTCCCCTTAGTTTTCTGCTCTCAAAGGCGATAGGATGCCTGTTTTTGCATGAGGACAACCCCAATTCATTCCCCTGATGCGTCACACTCTAGTATGAAGGGTTGAGAAAATTCTGGTAATGCTAGGACTGGGCAAGTGCTCATGAACTTTTTCTTTTTGTCGAAAGTTTGTTGAGCTACTTCAGTCCACGTGAGGGCTCCTTTCTTGGTTAAATCAGTCAAGGGCACACAAAGTTGTGAAAACCCTTTAACAAACCTCCTATAATAGGTGAAAATACCGAGAAATCCTCGTAGCTCTATGATGTTCTTGGGTGTTAGCCAATCCAAGATGGTTTGTATCTTTTCCTGATCAACCTGTACCCCCTTTGCTCTAATGATATGCCCCAAATATAATACCTCTATTATCCCAAACTCACATTTAGACTCCTTGGCATACAATGATTGCTCCTCCATGATGCTCAAAATATGATCCAGATGCTTGAGGTGATCTTCCCAAGTTTTGCTATAGATTAGCAAGTCATCAAAGAAAACCAAGAGATACTTCCTTAACTGCTTATTGATTATGTGGTTCATGCAAGATTGAAATGTAGCTAGTGCGTTAGTTAGCCCGAAAGGCATAACTAAAAATTCATAATGGCCATAATGATACCCGAAGGCTGTTTTGTGACTATCCTGTTCCCTTACCCGAATCTGATGGTATACTGAACGAAGATCGATCTTTGAAACGTATACTGTGCCATGGAGCTCATCAAGCAACTCATCAATCTTGGGAATGAGATACTTGTTTTTGATTGTCTTCTTGTTTAGTTCTTCGTAGTCAATGCACATTCTCATGGTGCCATCTTTCTTCTTAACCAACAAAACTGAAGATGCAAATGGGCTTGAGCTAGGCCTAATGTGACCCATATCCAACAACTCTTTGATGGCCTTTTCAATTTCATCCTTGAACCTTTTTGGATGTAGGTAAGGTGTGGTAATAATTGGTTTAGCTCCTTCTTCTAGCTCAATGGTGTGCTCAAAACCCCTATTTGGTGGTTGCCCAAGAGGAATTTGCCCAAATACCCTTTCATGCTTGCCAAGTATCTTTTGTATGTCTTGGGAATAGCGTTTGTGCCCCTCTTGAGTGGTTTTCACCGAAACTAAACACTCTGCTGCATAAGCCACATCCTCACGCCTGAATATAGCCTCCACGTGCTTTGTTGAGACCACCCAAGGTGCATTCTTTGTCATTCCCTTCAAAGTCACCCTCTTTCCTTCTTCAGAGTTGAAGGACATCTCCATAGTTTTGTAATTGGTGGTAATAGGACCCAAGGTGCTAAGCCACTGAACCCCAAGTATGACATTGATGTCTGGTAGGTCCATCACATAGAGATCCTGTGTCAAATTGTACCTGCCCAAGGTAAGACTCATCTATGGAATGTACCTGTGACATGGCATGGTGTGTTCCCCTGCTACCTCAACTAAGAATCCCTCAAACTCAACAGTGGGAAGATATCTCTTGTTTACCAATGCAACATCAATGAAATTATGGGAGGTCCCTCCATCAATAAGTGCCGTGACTCTTTGTCCTTGGAGGACTCCTTTCATCCTGAAAGTGCTGAATTTTGGTACCCCACTGATGGATGCGATAACAACCTTCTTAATTCCTGCTTGCTTACGCATTGGCTCTTCTTCTTCTTCCCCATGCGTGGGTTCCTCTTCAGTTTGGGTCACCTCCATGTTTTGAAGATGCCCAACATCATCTTCATCCTCATTATCGCAAAGGTCCTCTATATAGTGAATTTTTCCTTTCCCCATGCATCTATGTCTCGAATCCCACGGTTCCTTACAGGTATGAGAGTTGTTTCCTTCTCAAGTCCCTTTTCTTGCCTTATCAAGTCTTTCCTTACCTTTGTCTACAACCCTTTGATCTTTTCCTCTTGGAGCAATTGGTGGCCTTGGAATGAATTTGTTTTTTGAAGCTGCCCCTTCCAAGTCCCTAGTCTTCCAAATCGCATCCTGAAGGGTATTTGGTTTAAAATCCTTGACCCATCCACGCAATGGCTCTGTAATCCCCTCAAAAAAGAGCATCATCAACCTGGATTCTGACACATCTGGAACCATGACCGCTAGCCTCTGAAACTATTCAATGAATGCCTCTGTTGATCCTGTCTGTCTAAGTTGTGTGACATCACGGAAATGAAGCTTTAGATCTGATCTAGGTGGATATCGGTGGCCACTCACCTTTTCCAACTGACTCAAAACAGTTTTCTGGCAATTTTGGTAATTTACTATTTTTAGCAGTTTTCACTTCCGGAGATGTTTTGAGGCCCTAAACGATGTTTTTTGGGAAAACATGTTTGCAATATGGGAGTTCCTTCGATATTGTGACTAAAATGAATCTCCTCGACAATACTTTTCCAACGGGCTATCATGCACCTAAAACGAAGATCGTATGCAAAAGTTACGACCCCGGGGAGTTGATTTACTAACTTACCCAAATGGGGCCCACATGACTTTTGGCGCTTCATCTCCTAGGGTTAGGTTTTTGGATGTCTAGGTTTTTTGACATTCCTGCTTATTGTAAAAAGGCCTTCAGAGCCTCATTGTAATCATCTTCTTGCGAATGCAAGTAGCCGTCACATCTCTTCTCAGAGATAAGCTGCCACCATTCTAGCGAGTCTTTCACTCTGTATTTTTACAGT
>ML799266.1:260311-286486 GCA_009831015.1 Picea engelmannii
TCACGGGAAGACAAAGAAGGACACCGGAAAATGGTGCGATTTCCACAAAATCCCCTGGCACAACACCGATGAATGTCGCTCAAAACAGTCATTGGTGGCCGAGATCAAAGACAAGGAGCCGAACCCTGATTCAGAATTTGATTATAAAAATACTGGCAAAAGACAGATCATCGACGCAGACTCCATTACTATTGTCGCGACCGCAACAATTCAAATTTCAATCAGAAGAACCAACAGATCCTGAAGAGGGAGAGCGCCTTTTTCATTCACAAATGTGGGTGAAGGGGACCCCGCTGCATTTTATTGTTGATAGCAGAAGCCAGAAGAACCTCATCTCAGCAGAGGTTGTCAAACAGTTGGGATTGTCGACAACACCACACCCGCAACCATACAACATCGGGTGGCTTCGCCAAGGACGAGATCTTCGTGTCAGCCAACAGTGTCGATTGTCATATGGCATCCAACCCTTCAAGGATGAGGTATTATGTGATGTTTCCCCACTGGATGTCTGTGATGTTCTCTTGGGCCAACCATATATGTGGAAGTGCCATGTTGTTTATGAGTCTCGACCTCGCAGTGTTGTTTCTTTGGGGGGTCATCTCTACAGAATACCAGAGGTAGTTTCGATTACTGTTCCACCTAAAAAGTGCCGCAAGGTAGTATCTCATACTGCAAAATTCAACTTCTTCACAATCTGTTCAAAAGGGGAACAAAAGGACCCTGCAACCACTACAACCTCGCCCCAAGCACCTTCTATTCAACAGAAGCAGGTCGACAAGGTTGCAGAAAAGTGCAAAGATTCCTTCTACACATCGTGCTCTCATATATCTCGACTTGTTGAACAGCCTCAGCCTCAACAGGTTCGTGACAGACTTCCACAAACTAAGCAGCGCGACATCTCCAACAAGGCAAGCAACTCACCAAGATTCAGATTCAGCAAACGCTTTTTCCTCTCCCCCGGGCACTCAACGCAATGGAGACCATTGCTTCCTAAGGAGAGAGGATTGATCTAGGTGGATATCGGTGGCCACCCACCTTTTCCAACTGGCTCAAAACAGTTTTCTGACAATTTTGGTAATTTACTATTTTTAGCAGTTTTCACTTCCGGAGCTGTTTTGAGGCCCTAAATGATGTTTTTTGGGAAAACATGTTTGCAATATGGAAGTTCCTTCGATATTGCGCCTAAAATGAATCTCCTCGATGATTCCTTTCCAATGGGCTATCATGCGCCTAAAATGGAGATCGTATGCAAAAGTTACAACCTCGGGAAGTTGATGTACTAACTTGCCCAAACGGGGCCCACATGACTTTTGGCGCTTCATCTCCTAGGGTTAGGTTTTTGGATGTCTAGGTTTTTTGACATTCCTTCTTATTGTAAAAAGGCCTTCAGAGCCTCATTGTAATCATCTTCTTGCGAATGCGAATAGCTGTCACATCTCTTCTCAGAAATAAGCTGCCACCATTCTAGCGAGTCTTTCACTCTGTATTTTTACAATCTCTGTACATTTATTTCATTAATAGAAATCGTGTATTACTGTATATCTGTGTTTATGGTTGCATCTGTGATACATTTCTATTATATTATTGGATATCTGCGATATCTCTGTGCATTTCTTTATTATATCTCCGCTCTCATTTCGTGCCGAAAATGAATCCGGATCAAGATCTCCCTGATCAAACCTGTCTATGAGAGTCTGTGTGAAATCTGCGTATGAAGTAATGTGTGCATGTCCCAAGGTAGTCATCCCATGGTACCACCACTCATGGGCATTTCCTTCCAAATATAAAGTAGCAAAATTGATGGCTTCCATCTCCATCATGGGATTTAGCTGCAGATAAGCATCCAATTTCTGCACATGAGCCTTAGGAGAAGATTTGGATGCTCCATCAAAGGGGGGGAATCTCCATTTTACCTGCTTTGCGCCCCAGATCATTATTGCCCCTGTGAAAGTTTCTAGGCCTACCCCTATATTTGATTCCGCAATATTCTCCCAATGAAACTTGTCTCATGAACCCTGCACTCAAGGATGCATACTCCCTCTCATATTCTTCAAAGTTTTCCTCTACTTCCATACATCTTGGGACATGGGCATCCTGCTGCTGTGCGTCTAGGAAACTTGGCATGTAAGGCCTGGGTGTGACTCTGCTACTTCCCGATACCTTGTTGTTTGCACCCCCAAACAAAGTTTGCTCCTCAGTGTGGGCCCTGTGACTAGTCTTTGCATGATATTTCTCTCCTCCATGAGATCTACTGACCCCATTGTTCCCTTCATTATTTTGTTGTTCCTTGGCATGTACCATTTGCATGAGAAGATGTGCAATCCTGTCCTATCCTGCCTCCAATGTAGTAACCAAGCGCTTCTGTCCTTGTTCAATAGCTGTCAAGGCTAACTTGAGATCAACCTGTCCCATGGATAAGCACTCCCGTGTCTCATCTAAATGGTGCTGCATGATAAATTGTGTCTTATCAATAGAGCATTGTAGTTCCTGTGTTATTTTTGCCAATTCCATTAGCACTTCCTTATCAGTACCATCTTCTGGTCTTTCCCCCATCGCTGTTTCTGGTTCCTCTGGCGTTTTGTCTTTCTTCTTCCTGCTGTATCCTTTCATTAGCAGTTCCCACTGGCTAGGAGGATTCAAAGCTCTGATGTCACTGTAAGATCCCTAAGTGGATCTATGAGGAATTTTTCAGTTTAATGTTTTTCTGGTTCAAGGGTTTTGTCAAACAATTCGCACGAGTAGCTTCCTTGGGCTCATATTGGTGTTTGATGTTGAGTTTACAACATAAATAGTTTGCAATGATGGAAATGAACTTTAACAACAATGAACTAATAGAAACAACAACAAGAGTAGCCACAAAACTCATATCTGTATTTTATTTAATATATATAAGATGACCTTAGTACAAGAGAAGAGCAGGTCTGGAAATAGATATAAAGGGATGGAAGATGTGGCTGCTAGCACCTCGAAGATACAATAGAAGAGAGAGATATGGGCTCTCCTGAACCTCCAATAACTGCATGCAAAGAATTGCAAGATCAATCTCTTTCCCTTCCTCCAAAATGCTGAGTCTCCTAGCTGAGTTGCGTCCTCATTGGTTGTAGCACACCCTATCAATTCGCATGGCCTAGATCTGGCCTCCAAACTCCATGAAATAGCTGTAAACTTGTAGGGATGATGATGGCTAGCTCATGTGAGGAGTTTCCCCTGCTGTAGATGGCATAGCTGACCCTAAATCACTGGATGCTAGCTCATGTGAGGAGTTTCCCCTGTTGTAGATGGAATAACTGACCCCAAATCACTGGATCTCTAATCACAAATGCGCCCTTCTTTAGGAATTTCACCCAGTTATGATAATAAATAGTTATGGAGCATGAGAACCCCCAATAATGCCAAGAAGAGTCGCTCTAGGGATGGAAAATGTTCCTGAATCAAGATCTCTTCTAGATCCAACACCCTAAAGCCAAATCAAACTTCCTTCTCTTAGACAATGCACCCCACTATGCAGAAAACCTTTCAATAATGCACCCTGCTACACAAATGATTGTTGGAACAGATCTGAAGTGGATAGAATGGCGAGGGTGGAAAAATCTCGTAATGCTAGGACTGGGCAAGTGCTCATGACCTTTTTCATTTTGTTGAAAGTTTGTTGAGCTACTTTAGTCCACTTGAGGGCTCCTTTTCTGGTTAAATCAGTCAAGGGTGCACAAAGTTGTGAAAACCCTTTAACAAACATCCTATAATAGGTGCAAATACAAAGAAATCCTCGTAGCTCTATGATGTTCCTGTAGGTCTTTTCTTGATGAACCTGTAGCCCCTTTGCTCCAATGATATGCCCCAAATATAATACCTCTATTATCCTAAACTCACATTTAGACTCCTTGGCATACAGGGATTGCTCCTCCATGATGCTCAAAATCTGATCCAGATGCTTGAGGTGATCTTCCCAAGTTTTGCTATAGATTAGCAAGTCATCAAAGAAAACCAAGAGATACTTCCTTAATTGCTTATTGAATATGTGGTTCATGTAAGATTGAAATGTATCTAGTGCGTTAGTTAGCCCAAAAAGCATAACTAAAAATTCATAATGGCCATAATGACACCTGAAGGCCGTTTTGTGACTATCCTGTACCCTTACCCGAATTTGAAGGTATCCTGAACGAAGATCAATCTTTGAAAAGTATACTGTGCCATGGAGCTCATCAACCAACTTATCAATCCTGGGAATGGATACCTGTTTTTGATTGTCTTCTTGTTTAATGCTCTGTAGTCAATGCACATTCTCATGGTGCCATCTTTCTTCTTAACCAACACATCTGAAGATGCAAATGGGCCTGAGCTAGGCCTAATGTGACCCATATCCAACAACTCTTTGATGGCTTTTTCAATTTCATCCTTGAACCTTTTTGGATGTCGTTAAGGTGTGGTGATAACTGGTTTAGCTCCTTCTAGCTCAATGGTATGCTCAAAACCCCTATCTGGTGGTTGCCTAAGAGGAATTTGCCCAAATACCCTTTCATGCTTGCCAAGTATCTTCTGTATGTCTTAGGAATGGTGTTTGCTCCCCTCCTGAGTGGTTTTCACCGAAACTAAACACTCTGCTGCATAAGTCACATCCTCACGCCTGAATATAGCTTCCATGCGCTTTGCTGAGAGCACCCTAGGTGCAGTCTTTGTCATTCCCTTCAAAGTCACCCTCTTTCCTTTTTCAGAGTTGAAGTACATCTCCATATTTTTGTAATTGGTGGTAATAGGACCTAAGGTGCTAAGCCACTGAACCCCAAGTATGACATTGATGTCTGGTAGGTCCATCACATAGAGATCTTGTGTCAAATTGTACTTGCCCAAGGTAAGACTCATCCGTGGAATGTACCTGTCACATGGCATGGTGCGTCCCCCTGCTACCTCCACTAAGAATCCCTCAAACTCAACAGTGGGAAGATGTCTCCTGTTTACCAATGCAACATCAATGAAATTATGGGAGGCCCCACCATCAATAAGTACTGTGACTCTTTGTCCTTGGAGGACTCCTTTCATCCTGAAAGTGCTGAATTTTGGTACCCCACTGATGGATGCGATAACAACCTTCTTAATCCCTGCTTGCTTGCGCATTGGCTCTTCTTATTCTTCCCCATGTGTGGGTTCCTTTTCAGTTTGGGTCACCTCTATGTTTTGAAGATGCCCAACATCATCTTCATCCTCACTATCGGAAAGGACCTCTATATAGTGAATTTTTTCTTTCCCCATGCATCTATGTCTTGGCTCCGACGGTTCTTTACAGGTATAGCAGAGTTGTTTCCTTCTCAAGTCCCTTTTTGTAGCCTTATCAAGGCTTCTGTTACCTTTGTCTACAACCCTTTGATCTTTTCCTATTGGAGCAATTGTTGTCCTTGGAATGAATTTGTTTTTTGAAGCTTCCCCTTCCAAGTTCTTAGTTTTCCAAATCGCATCCTGAAGGGTATTTTGTTTAAAAGCCTTGACCCATTTGTTKATTTTTCATAAGAGATGATATTATATATTCGAATTGATATTATTACAATGATGAGTGTTTCATATATATAGAACATATGGTGACCATCCATGAAAGGATGCGTCCCTTGGATAATAAATAACTAATTATTTATTATATATATTTATACTAAACAACTTTTCACTTTCTACTTTTCACATTATGAATACCAACCATAGTTACAATTTCAACACTGCCTCTTAACTAGGGAGGTATTCATAACATCTGCAACATCTGGGAGAATGTCTTCTCGATGTTGTCCAAACATCAACATTCCCTCTCGACGAGGGAGACATTCTTCATCATGTCATTCTCGTCTTAGCAGTATACAAACTTCGCCCTAGAATCATGACACATTTCTGTCAGTCTTGGGAGATATCTCTCTCCCACCTATACCGAGGGGAAACTCCCTCTACAACTCTCCCTCTGAGCCAAAAGTCAAATCACCATGACTAGGACAAAGACCACACGAGGGTTGTTCACCATAGGTACACTCCTGTGAGTGAATGTTAGCATGGTGCTAACTGACACGTGGAAAGCACCTCAAGCACCTCGAGTCCATTTTATTTCTTGTCATGATCAAGGAAGGACTACGCCTGGGCCCATTTACCACAAGCACGCCTTTGTGATAAATGTATCCTATCTCCCTTGGTCTATAGCCCAATCTAGGAGAAGGTTTGCCCAATGCTTACTTGGGACATTCGCCACAGGTACACCCCTGTGGGTGAATGTCTATCCAATGTTTCTACACATTAGAGGAACACTAGCACATCGAGTCTTTTGTTCTTTGAAGGCTACACTTGGGCCATTCACCACTGGTCAAATCACCATGACCAATCCTGGGAGAATATCTGCCCGATGCTGAAACATCACAATCGACATCATCAACTGCCACAACATGGTCAATATCCTGACACATGGCACATCATACAACATAAACTATCTGAGCCGCACTCTATCTGAGTAATCTGGGCATGATGTTGCAGGTATCAAGTATTGTACACTCAACTGAGTGTTCCTAGGCTACAAGAACCATTCTTCTTAACCTGATCACTAACTGTGACACAAAAAGAATGTCCGTCCTGTATCTCCCTACTATGGTCACTACTGTGAACTTAGGGAGAAGGACCATTCTTCCCACTCTGATCACTATTGTGAACTCAGGAAGAGTGCCTGCTCTGTACCATTCTCTCCACTCCGGTCACCACTGTGAACTCAGGGAGAAGGACAACTCTTCCCACTCTGGTCATTGCCTGTGAACTCAGAGGGAATGTTTGTCCATGGTACAAACCTGGATCATTCTCTCCACTATATCATTTCTAAGCCATACTAGCATGATGCGAATGCATCATATCTAAGATGTACTGGCATGATTTGGAGTATCATCTACATCATCTCTAAGCCGTACTAGCATGATGCAAATGCATCGTATCTAAGCTGTATTGGCATGATGTAGATCAATGCCTCTGCATCATCTCTAAGCTGTACTAGCATGGTGTCAATGCACCATCTCTAAGCTGTACTGGCGTGATGCGAGTCATCTCTATCATCTCTAAGCTGTACTAGCATGATGCTATTGCATCATATCTAAGCTGTACTAACATGATGTGACTTAGGCATATGCATCATCTCTAAGTTGTGCTAGCATGATGCTAATGCATCATATCTAAGTTGTACTAGCTTGATGCGTATCAAGACTACTGTATCATATCTATGTTGTACTAGCATGATACAGATCAACACTCCCTCTCAACTAAGGGAGCAATCTCCATAAGTCCCAACTTGTCCCTGAAGTATACAAACTTCTCTTTGGACAAGGGCTTCGTCAGAATATCTGCCATCTGCTCATTGGTGGAGATATACTGGAGTTTTACTTCTCCCTTCTAGACTCGTCACAGATGTATTAATACTTGATCTCAGTGTGCTTCGACCTATCATGGAACATCGGGTTCTCTGAAAGCTTCACACAACTTTGATTGTCGTAGAATATCACGATCAAATTCAACACCTAATCAAATAGTCCAGAGATCAACTTACAGAGCCATACTTCTTCCATACAAGCATCACATGTTGCAATGTACTCTGCCTTTGCAGTGTTGAGTGCCACAGATTTCTGTTTATTACTAATCCAAGATATCATGGCTGAGCTCAAACTGAAGCAGGTACCCGCGATACTCTTTCTGTCATCTGCACTCCCTACCCAATCAAAGTTTGTATATCCTTGCAATTGTACATCACTGTTTGAGATATATCTCAAGCCATAGTTTTAACATGCCACACAAATATATCAATATGTGCTTTGTGACAATCTAATGCTCATGTCTCGGTTCCCCTTGGAACTGGCTCAACGTGTTCACAACAAAGCAAATGTTCGGCATGATATTGACCAAATACATCAGTGAGCCAATCAACTGTCGGTACATGGAGGGGTCTACTAGATCATAATCAAAATCTCTCAACTTCTTCAGGTTTGTCACCATGGGAGTTGCCATGGACTTGTAGTCCATCATCCCAAATCTTTGAAGGATCATGATAACATACTTCCCTTGACCAAGGAAGATCTCACCTGGCTTCTCCCATACTTCTAATCCCCCCCCAAAAAAAAATGTATCAAGCCAGGATCCTTCATCTCGAACTCTTGAGGCCAACTCCCTCTTGCACTGATCAATGAGTCGGTTTGCTCCCGCTCACATCCTGGCGCATAGCTTAGACAAGTGAGCCTTCACTGTTCACGTCCTAGAACTTATGCCATCATCTTCTCCCCTTCTGAAATCTTGACCAAGCCTCAGAACCTTTTGGGAAACCCTATCACAATAATCTCATTGAGGCATTCCATCAAATACTTCGTGTGCATCCTCCACATGCTAGATCAAATATATCCTCAGTCCCAATATTATCGTGAAGTTATCCATTGCTTTCTTCAATTCTGCAAAGATGAACTTCTTGAATCCCCCGGGGATCTTTGAGTAGAAAAATAAGATCATATGAAGCTGACAACCTCTTGAAGAAATTGAGAGCAGCAGATGGCAGACGGTGTCGAAGTTTTGGATGATGAAAGAAGTATAATACGAGGATAATAGCAATCACTTGGAATGGAGTCGCATATATAACGACTGCATCAAACAAGAAGAACATGACAAAAATGGCTGTTGCACAAGGATCTCTCCAGCTGAGTAGAGCTTGGAGTCTCTCTCCTTGGCTAGCCACATCACCAAGCACAATTTGAACTCGACTTGCCAGCGATTTGAGCCTATCATATCTCATTCTCAAAGCTTCCACACTAACAGAAGAGGAGAGGGTGTCAAATTCAAATTCTTCTTCTAATTCATCTAGACTCACCATGCACATATGGGATTCAGTGGGATGAGATCATGGATGTTGATCCCTAAATCTGTATCTGTAATGACACAGGCCCATGAAGAACATGGACATGAAAATCATGGGAAGGATTAATTCTGGATAACATACTAGAATGAACATTAATACTTGCATCACCATAGTCATTAATGTATTATTCCATTCACACACATCATTGATCCATTTGATGCCATTGGTTAGCGTGGACAAGGCGTTAATGATTCTGAACCAGTTAATTATGCTTCGTCGCATGCTCCAAATATTGGAAACCATGTCCAACATATCGTGCACTAGATCTTCTTTCAGGGGAGGCTCTGACCTGGATAGCCTGACCGCTACTATTTTCATGGACGACTTCCTTAGTGCAACTTGCTACCCACGAGTTCGACCTCGCCCATTCTTTTTAAGTCCATTAGGTCGCAACACCAACAGCGGGTAAATGTTTGTGTACACTCGATCGATCTCCAGAGTAGAGACATGAATTCAAACCTTTCCCATTCGTGTTATATCTTTGTTTTCTGGATCTGATCTAGTATTGTCGTTTCGTTGTCAAATACTCCCAATGTGAAGACTGTGCAGGGATCATAAACCTCCATGTATATTGTTCGTTCCATTTAGGGTTCAGGCTGTCCACAATGGTACGAGTTTCGAATCTACTTGCGACCATACTTGGCGACGCAGAATGGATCGATGGTGCCTTTACCGTCTTTGGTCTTTGTGGGAATCCAAATTCTTAGCGCCCATAATACCGACCTCCAGGATTCCAACTCAGGGATGACATAGCTCTTTACATGTGGGAGGTAAATCACTCGTCAGGTGCTCAGCCTCGTCAGGTGTGCGGCCTCGTTCGGTGCGTGGCCTTGTCCCATAGTTGTCCATTATGCTAGATCGCTCGTAAAGGAGTTGAAGAACGTTGCTGCTATCAAAGTAGAGATGATAGTAGCCTTGTTTAAATGTGCCCCTCATCAATCTGGATATTAACTTCGCATTATTCTTGAGGGGCTGGAGTGGAAGAAGAGTATCAGTTGGATATTGAAAGCTTTCCCACAAAAATTTACGGTCACAGCCTGAGGAGGTGCACAACACCATATTTCTCGTTTCTAGGAGGACAACCTCCATTACATTCATGTTACTGGTTTCGGTGATTCACACAACGCTTCCATCTGCATCCAACAGAAGGAGGTTTCCATCTTTTCTCAGATGAAGACGATAATCTCTTCCTTTAACAGGTTGCTCACTATTTACCACCCAGGCAACTGTTCCTGTGTTATTTTTGCCAATTCCATTGGATCTTCTTATCAGTACCATCTTCCTGTCTTTCCCCCATCGCTGTTTTTGGTTCCTCTGCCACTTTGTCTTTCTTCTTCCTGTTGTATCCTTTCATTAGCAATTCCCACTGGCTGGGAGGATTCAAAGCTCCAATACCACTGTAAGATCCCCAAGTGGATCTATGAGGAATTTTTCAGTTTAATGTTTTTCTGGTTCAAGGGTTTTGTCAAACAATTTGCACCAGTGGCTTCCTTGGGCTCATATTGGTGTTTGATGTTGAGTTTACAGCATAAATAGTTTGCAATGATGGAAATGAACTTTAACAACAATGAACTAATAGAAACAACAACAAGAGTAGCCACAAAACTCAGATCTGTATTTTATTTAATATATATAAGCTGACCTTAGTAGAAGAGACGAGCAGATCTGGAAATAGATATAGAGGGATGGAAGATGTGGCTGCTGGCACCTCCAAGTTACAATAGAAGAGAGAGATATGGGCTCTCCTAAACCTCCAATAGCTGCATGCAAAAAATTGCAAGATCAATCTCTTTCCCTTCCTCCAAAATGCTGAGTCTCCTAGCTGAGTTGCGCCCTCACTGGCTGTAGCGCACCCTATCAATTCACATGGCCTAGATCTGGCCTCCAAACTCCATGAAATAGCTGTAAACCTGTAGGGATGATGATGACTAGCTCATGTGAGGAGTTTCCCCTGCTGTAGATGGCATAACTGACCCCAAATCACTGGATGCTAGCTCATGTGAGGAGTTTCCCCTGCTGTAGATGGCATAACTGACCCCAAATCACTGGATCTCTAATCACAAATGCGCCCTTCTTCAGGAATTTCGCCCAGTTCATGATAATAAATAGTTATGGAGCATGAAAACCCCCAATAATGCCAAGAAGAGTCGCTCAAGGGATGGGAAATGTTCCTGAATCAAGATCTCTTCCAGATCCAACACCCTAAAGCCGAATCAAACTTCCTTCTCTTACACAGTGCGCCCCACTGTGCAGGAGACCCTTCAATAATGCGCCCTGCTTCACAAATGATTGCTGGAATAGATCTGAACTGGATAGAATGGTGAGGGTGGAATCTTTCACCACCTTGGCCAAGCTTGGACCAGGAAAGGAGGAATCTTTCACCTCTGTGTTGATCTCTAGGGTTTGTCTAATCAAAACCCTCAAAACACTCAAGCTGCCAGAGCTCAATTTGCAAATAGAAAATGATCGAGAATGAGTGAGGAGCCCTCATCTTCTTTTTATACTCCAACATTGTAATTCTCACTTAAATTATTAATTGGCTTTCTAAAGTCTATTTCTTCATATTAGCCAATTAGCTTTATTTCCTTATTAGGCAATGTCACTTTAATAATTTGACTTTAGCATCGTAAATGACATAATTTGGCCACCTTAGTCCCCTTTTCATGAGACTATAGCCTAGGGGGAACAACTAGGCGGCTAAGTCCTCCCCATCTTGGTCATTTAGAAGGGGATCTTACAGGATGGATGTTATTCATGTGCTTCCATGTCCACATCTTCATACAGTTGATGAATAGTTTCTTCTTCTTTGAAATCCCCCGGTGCTGATCCCATTGACATTCCAATGTTCAAGGCTACAGATTTGAACGTCCTGTTCTGATTAGAAACTGGTTGTTGAAGCATATTGCATTCTGCCTCAAGAGCTTGAATTTGCTTGTTTTGCTGCAGTATCATCTCCTTTAGAATAGCGTGCCCCTTATTGTGGGTTTCCACGTGTCCATACAATTTAGAAATTACAGAAAATATAGAAGCGTTGTTGTTGGGAATGAGGTTCTCATGCCTCTGCAGAGCCCTTTGAATTTCAAATATGTCATGGAGAGAGCAATTCCACAGGAGCTCTCTGATTTTCTTATCCACAAAATTCAGAGCCCAAAGAACAAGAGATTCGGCCAGAATCACAAAGAAAGAGGGCACTAATTTCAAAAAGCCAAAGAGTGTTGGAGGCACCAAGACAAGAAGCCAAGGACCCAGCCACCCAATCCAAAGAACTCAATTGGGCCACCAAAATCCCACTTTGCTTGCACTCTGTTATCACTCAAAAATACACAAGACAGCAATGATTTCCAGACCTGCAGCAAGGAAAATTCGAGTAATAACTGATAAGGAATCAGCCCTAGTTCACTAGCTAACTATTTCTCTGTTTGGATTGGTGCTTTTCCAATCATAGGGGGGTCTGCCTAATGCTTCATGTGCTGAAAATTAGTTGAAAATCTACATGTTAACATGATAAATCAGCATATAAAATTGGTACTTGGCTGCAATTAAGCAAGCAAAGACCGCAGAAAATTGATAGTTAAAAGATATGAGAGAATTTTCAGTTTGCTTTAGCTAAGTGTGAAAAGAAAATAAAGAGGAATATGTGCTCTAAATGACAACTTCAGCCAAATTAGAGGCAAAATATACCACCTACACTGCTGCAGAAGGAGATATTATCGCACCGACAAGTTCAAAAAGCTGAGAAAATAGCATAGTCAAACTTTATCTTTGCATTAGTCAAGAGATTGGTTGCACCATAGAGACTGAGTACAAGACTAATCACAATAATATGGCTCTGCGCAGAGTACAAGAAGCAATAAGAGAAGAGGAGAAGATGGAAAAGAAAGGCTACTAGTTGCTCACTCCGGAAAATTCTAGCAAACAATGAGCATTCGCCCTTCCTTTATAGATCCTTGAGCTCACTAAAGAAGGCACCTAATTCATGCAAGAGGTTCTCCAAGAATATCCTAGCCATGTGCTTTCCTAAGTGAAGTCAAACTCCTTCATGCGCCATCCTAATTCTCTTTGAATGAAAGTAAACCCAAAAATAAGTGAAGTAGCCCTATCTATACTTATCCCAAGCTCATGTGCCTTGCTTTATCTCTCCATGTTCATGTGCACTTCCTAATACTCCCTGCAGTTTTGATTTAACTGAAACTGAACTGAAGATAAAGTGAGGTCGCCTTGTTGCATGTTTATTCAAGCTCATGCACCCTTCTAAATTCTGCATGTAATGTTGACTGAATTGAAGATGGTTGGACATAGGTGAGGTCGCCTTGTTGCATGATCAGCCAAGGTCACACGCCCTACATTTGGTGTTGATTAGATTGAAGATAAACTAGTGTATTTTTTAAGAATGGCTGTCTAAAAATATAACCTCCTCATGCATGGTCACCTTGTCTAAATTTGTACTTTTCCCTTTTAATAAATTTTCATTAATTTTAGCCAAAGAAGGATCTAGAAGGGCACCTCACTTAGCCAAGAATAGTTAATGAGTCATTTATCTGAAAATAGAACTAACACATGGYGCCTTCACCTGTTGCCACTTGTCATCCTGCATGGCGACCACACTTTCTAATAATGACATTGCTAAAAATAGACATGCCAAAAATAGCATTCCCCCCAAAAATAGGAAAAGATGAAAAATCTYAGGAATTGCTAGGGGAACCCTGCCAAATATAGCACGCCTAAAAATAGGCACTATTAAAAATTGGAACTTCTCGCATGTCAATGAAATCAGGCTCATCGGATTTGTTTTTCTTTAAGGAATCCGAATATGTGCTCGGAATCTTCCTCTGAGCCTTGAAACTCTAACTGCTAAAAATCCCAGTGTCTTGCATGTTGCCTAGAAAAGGCTCATCGACATCATGAGCTCATAAGGATTCCAAATATGTAATCATCTCTGACATGCAGACCTACTAACTCTGGCTCCTAAAAAATACGAAGATTGCTAAAAATAGCAATTTTCCCCAAATTGATGAATAAGCCTAAAAAATGTCTACCTCTGATAATGGATTGTGATCTTTGGAAAACATGTGAAAACATGTCTATGATCTCTATGAAAACTTATCTCTGACTACCAGCTTGATGAAATTTAGCCGGATCTTACCCTCCATTTGCTTTAGCAAATCTAGGGATTAACAATGGAGACTCAAGGGGACGAGATACCCTTGTGGGATGCCAATAATCTCATAATCTCTGCACTCTGTATTCGCGAATTAATGATCTTTGGAAAATCCAAGTTGTAGACCAATGTGCCTGTCCACTGGGCAATGGGGTCAATATGCATGGTGCCTCGGCTGATCTACTAAAATGAGGACTTACCCATATGTTCCCATTTGCATTTGCTACCTGCAACCCACCTATCATGTACTCTCCTCCCATTGGAAAATGATCCGAAGTCGACAAATGGGAGAAAGCCACCTAATTAGATGTCAATAACGAAAACACCTACCAGGCACGAAGGAACCCACCAATGAGGCTAATGGGCCCTAAGGTACGAGCACTGCTTGTCAATGTGAATAATGCTCTGAAGTCGAACACTGACTAAGCTCACCTAATCAAGACCCAATGATGATCAGTCTTGTTGAATGCTAGATGACCGCCAACGAGGCTAACAACCATCAAGGTGCTCAAACTTCTAGATCACCCTTCAGATGATGTGTCGAAGTCGACGAGGAATGATCTGCTAAGAGGAAGGCAACGATGAAAACCTTTCCCTTAGCTTGAAGCGGAAACCATGGAGTAGAAGACATGGTGCCATATCCCTAAGTTTGGATGAGGCGTTGACTAATTGAAAAGGATAACTTAATGCAATGACTGAAGAGACAAGACAATAATACGACTCAAGACTCCTATTGTCTCTCCAACACTATTAGATACAATCATCACATAATGGGAAACATGGTGCCCTCATCCAAGGTTGACCTAGACATGTGCATAGGGGAATATGGAGTGAACTGGTGACATCATACTCAAAAGTTTGACTTGAACAAATAACAGACAACAAACTAATAATGAATGCAAACAAGGAAATGATAGCCCTGTCCCATATGAGGCATTTATTATGAAAGGAAAACTTGACTATATGCTGACGTAAAGCAAAACAAAGGACTAACACTGCAAACTAGGACATGAAATCAGTTGAAAAGAAGGGAAATTTGCAAACTAAAGCATCCTACTTGCTGTCTTAAAACATAGAAAACAACAATACTAAAAACTAGAAATGGCAATGCAAAAATAAGGAAAAACCTGCCATTTAATAGCAGTTTTAAAGGACGACTAATACCCCTGAAAAACCAAAATTTCACTTCTTTTATTTTATTTCCCTTTTTTCATTTTTCTCCCCTTTTTTTGTTTTGTTTTTATATTGGAGCCCAAAAACTCTTATTCTGAAAGTTTGTCAAAATGACCATGAACATACTCAAATGACCAATGTGACCATGTAGCTAAGTGATCAGTTAAATGGGAAAGATCAACATAGTTAACCCTCGAGTGCAACCAATCTTGAAATCTCATAAGCTGGAAAGATGCCTTGTTGCTGAAGAAATTGATGAAGGTTGTTGGTTGGAACTTGCAACATGGTACTTCAACAATAATGAACATGAAAATATGAGAGCCAAAACTCTCAGAATCTACTTGCTGAAATACCTCCATCATTCTCAGCTCAACTGGATCATGATTAACCCTGATATCCAAGCAATGATTAGGTAGAGGATCTTCTTGAAGAACTAAATCTGAATGCAAGATCATGGGTAGATTGTTAGGGAAATCATCTTCTGGTTGAACCAAAGGTTGATCTCCTTGCTGCAATGTTATTTGATCAAACTGTTCTTGAACAACTGTTTCGATATGCAAAGGGAAAGACTCCTACTGATTCAAATCTGCATCGTTGATTTGTTGTTCTTCCTGCCATATTTTATCATCATTAATGGAAGAAACCAATGAACACACTTGAAAACTCATTTCTTTAACTTCATCTTCATGGAACTCTACATATGATTCAAGTGGTGCAACTACTGGTTCATGAGCATCCAAGCATGAATCATTATCATCTTGTTTATCATTGGGAACTTGATTAGGTGCAAGTTGTTGATCAGTGTGATCTTTTTCAACAAGGAATTCCTGGGCCATTATAATGGCCAATGGTTGAATATCATTGAATGGTGTCACCTTCCCTGGTTGGTCACTGGGATCCTTATTGCTTGTATAAGTCTTAAAGATCTCAACCACGATGGTCGTTGCTCGAACCTGTGCATCTCCAATCTTGGAAGTAGATACTTGCCTCCTTTGGACAACCATACTAGTGGGTATCATAGTGCTCGTGTAGGTTTTTAACTGCCCTGACCTTGAAGGAAAAACCTTCGACCGATTACTTCCTTCATTGCAGTTGGAAAATTGATATACCTGGGAATTGTTGTAATCTTTAGCGAAAGATGGTGCAGGCTGGTCAGGAAAATGGATCGGAGGAAACCTATAGGCTGCTCGGTCGAACATTGCAGAACCCTCTTCACTATGCGGCAACTTGCAAGGCCCACAATATTGCCTAGAAGAAAGATGGTCAATGAAATTTTTACTAGTCATGGGCACAGGAACCCACGAAATTTCCACCATCCTCCCCTGTTGGAAAGGTCTACTAGGAAGTGATTGCGTTGGCTGAAGGGCAACTCGTTGATTTTGCAGATTTCTCTCTAACAGGGTCATTTATTGGTTAACACTTGCAATAAATCAACAAACTGTGTCGATACCCTTAGTGCTCTGATTGACAACTTCCTTCACTTTCTGAGGTGCTTTGTGTCGGGAATCAAACAATTTGGAATGGTTGGTTTGTCCTTTCCTGGCTACAAGGATATTTCTTTCTAACTTGATGGCAACAACTTGGGCCTCCTCTAGATTGTGAAGATCTTTCTCCCTGAGAAAGAGACCAAATGATTCATCATATGCCTTAAAATAACAATGTAATGTAAATTCATCAGTAGGACACATATTTTGAAGAATTTTAAAATAAATTTTAGAAAAATAGTTATTGAAATCAGATACAAATTCATTCTCTTCTTTAAGCATAAAAGTAAGCTTAGTTAATAAGAAAGAATTATCCTGTCTGTGGTCCCATTTTTCGTGAACTTGTACTGAAACGAATCCCATCCATCAATGGAAGCATTAGGAAGGGATTTTGTACCACGTTCATGCATCCCCCTCAAGGGTCTACACAAACCTCTTCATCACCACATTCTCATATTCCACCACCGAATCGTCCACAAATTTAAAAAAACCAGTCAAATGATCCTCAATTGATACTGCGTTGTTCCCTGCAAACCTTGGTAAGCGTTTTCGATATTTACCTATAGGTAAGTCATGAGGCTGATTAGGAATTGCAACAAAACTTAGCGGGGCATATACAGTGAAAGTAAACCTTACTAGATTCACAACTGCGGCCATAATATTAATCTGAGATGAAAACAAGCACAGTTGCTGCCATAGTATTAGCTTGAGATGAAAACAAGCATGAACCCAAAGAAGGTGTGGAAGTTACACTTACCGAAGAATTGGTTGAAAGAGTAGAAGTAGCAAGGGAAGAACTTACCAAAGAACTTGACACGCTTACCAACTTAGGTGAAGTTCTTGGTGGAATTATATTCTTGTTTTGGAAAAGGTGTTTAGGTTTGCTCAAGCCTGGAACTATGCCTTGTGTGTGATCGAATCTCAGGGATTTCTGCTTGTTAGTATGATCCAATTCTACACCATTGAAGTTGCCAGGTGAGTCAAAATAAAATAAATCAATAAATAAAAACTCACTAGTGTCGTTGAAATATTTGAGGATTGACGATGTCCCCGACAAGGGCGCCAATTTATCACTCAAAAATACACCAAAAAACAACAATGATTTCAAGACCTGCAGCAAGGAAAATTAGAGTAATAACTGATAAACAATCAGCCCTAGGTCACTAGCTAACTGTTTCTCCATTTGGATTGGTGCTTTTCCAATCATAGGGGAGCGTCCCTAATGCTTCATGTGTTGAAAATTAGTTGAAAATCTGTGTGTTAACATGATAAATGAGCACATAAAATTGGTCCTTGGATGCAATTAAGCAAGCAAAGACCGCAGAAAATTGATAGTTAAAAGATATGAGAGAATTTTTAATTGGCAATAGCTAAGTGTGAAAAGAAAATAAAGAGGAATATGCGCTTTAAATGATAAATTCAACCAAATTAGAGGCAAAATATACCATCTACATTGTTGCACAAAGAGATATTAGGCACCAACAAGTTCAAAAAGCTAAGAA
Organism: Picea engelmannii; assembly: GCA_009831015.1. Lineage (NCBI taxonomy): Eukaryota > Viridiplantae > Streptophyta > Pinopsida > Pinales > Pinaceae > Picea > Picea engelmannii. The sequence continues at coordinate 278,525 of ML799266.1, forward strand.
AGTAGCATAGTCAAACTTTATCTTTGCATTAGTCAAGAGATTGGTTGCACCATAGAATCGAGTACAAGACTGATCACAATAATATGGTTTTGCACAAAGTACAAGAAGCAAGAAGAGAAGAGGAGAAGATGGAAAAGAAAGGCTACTAGTTTCTCACTCCAAAAAACTCTAGCAAACAATGAGCATTCGCCCCTCCTTTATAGATCCTTCAGCTCACTAAAGAAGGTGCCTAATTCATGCAAGAGGTCCTCCAAGAATATCCTATCCATGCACGAAACTAAGTGAAGTCAAACTCGTTCATGCTCCATACTAATTCTCTTTGAATTGTAGTAAACCCAAAAATAAGTGAAGTTGCCTTGTCTATACTTATCGCAAGCTCATCACTTTGCCAAGAATAGCTGATGAGTCACTTATTTGAAAATAGAACTTACACATGGCACCTTCCCCTGTTGCTACTTATCATCCTGCATGGCGACCACACTTGCTAATAATAGCACTGCTAAAAATATACAAGCTAAAAATAGTAGTTCCCCTAAAAATTAGGAAAAGATGCAAAATGTCGAGAACTGCTAGGAGAACCTTGCCAAATATAGCATGCCTAAAAATAGCAACTTCTCGCATGTCAATGAAATCAGGCTCATCGGATTTGATTTTCTGCAAGGAATTTAAATATGTGCTCGGAATCATCATCTGAGCCTTGAACCTGCAACTGCTAGAAATAGTAGTGTCTCGCATGTTGCTCAGAAAAGGCTCATCGACATCATGAGCTCACAAGGATTCCAAATATGTAATCATCTCTGACATGTGGACCTCCGAACTCTGGTTCCTAAAAAATAGGAAGACTGCTAAAAATAGCAATTTTCTCCAAATTGATGGATAAACCTCTACAAGGATCCCAAATATGTAATCATCTCTGACATGTGGACCTCCGAACTCTGGTTCCTAAAAAATAGGAAGACTGCTAAAAATAGCAATTTTCTCCAAATTGATGGATAAACCTCTGCAATGTCTTTGCCTTTGATAATGGATTGTTATCTCCGGAGAACATGTGAAAACCTGTCTCTGATCTCTATGAAAACTTATATTTGTCTACTAGCTTGATGAAACTTAGTTGGATCTTAACCCTCCATTTGCATAAGCAAATCTGGGGGTTAACACACTCCTTACCTCAGACTCCACACCCAGATCAGTTTCATAATACATTTGAGAAAGCACACTGATAAAACTGAAGAGATATGTTCAGAGTTGCCTTTAGTTACTAGATTACTAGACGAGATTGAGAGAGGTATGCCCAAAGGAATCTGCATGAACAAGTGCTCAACTTCTAGAAGGGTGTTCTTCAAACCAGAGCTTTTCACTTCCTGCCACTATAAATTCCATTATCCCAATTGCATGCATCCTTATGACTGCTCGGGGTTGATAATGTTGGCACCGAGTTATGAAGAAAGTGTGCGAAGGTACCTTATTCATGGTGTCCATTGATTTGAATTCTTGTGCATTAATTCTTTTCTGCCCAATGGGATGATACATGGAGGGCATTTAAGTGCTTGATGAGACCATACTAAATAATTTAAGGAACGGGGTTGATGATTAACCCCCTTTTTCTTCTAAGGACTCTTTTTCCAAGATGAGAAGTTGCATTGGCTAGATAATCCACCTGATTATTATGCTCCTTAAAACATGGTATGCACTGGCTGGATGATCAATGATGGTATGCACGTTGATACAGATGGGTCTCAACAATTAAACCATATACCGTTGCAGAGAACTTGTGCTTTATTAAAGCTCTCTGGCAAGTCATAGTGGTTTCAAAATTTTTCCAAAAGCATAACTTTTAAAGTCCATTTTAAATTCACTGTGATTTTTTCTTGTCCATTAAATCTAGTAGCAATTTGCCTATTCTTATATTCTCCCCTCTGGCTTTAACTTTTATGCATCTTAGGTGACTATATATGCCCATAATGTTATTGAAAAGTGATGCATGCCATATGCACTATGGCAAAGCAAAAACCGATCCAGTAAGTAATTGAAGATCATTTGTGAGTAGTTAAGGATGTGGATGTAAATATATCAAATAAGAGATGCAACATCTGTAATTTGCAACTCATTTTATCACATATTCTAGTGACAAGCTAGCTAAGTCATCATCTACTTTTGACAGAAACTGGACAAAAGACTGCTTTATATCAATGGAGAAATGGCATATGATCAACTCAAAAAGGCTCATTCTTAGAAAAGCATAAACCAAAATATCTTAACGAGATGCTATCATGCACAATGGGAAGATGGCATACCACACGAAATCATCTAGTGCAGCTTCAAAACACCATATTGTTTTTCAGCCTTTGCAACCACAAGAAGTGGAACATCACTGGAAGTGAAACAGGTTACTGTGACCAAAGAAGAAAAACTGGAAAGCCATCTATCTTCATCGCAGGATCAAATATGTTTGTAAATTAGGAGATATTGACGAGAACGAAAGTATGATAATGAGGGGATAAAATAGATGCTATCAAGGACAATGGGAATATGACATATTACATGAAATCGTCCATTGCAGCTTCAAAATGCCATATTGTCTTTCAGCCTTTGCAGCCAGAAAAAGTGCAAGATCACTGGAAGTGAAACAAGTTACCATGAACAAAGAAGCAAAACTGGAAAGCTGACCATCTACATGTAATGATCAAATATGTTTGTAAATTAGAAGATATTTGATGAGAACCGAAGTATGGTAATGAGTGGATTATTGAGATGCTATCAAGCACAATGGGAAGATGGCATATTACACAAAATCATCTAGTGCAGCTTAAAAACACCATATTGTCTTTCAGCCTTTGCAGCCAGAAGAAGAAGTGGAGCATTGCTGGAAGTGAAACGAGTTACCATGACCAAAGAAGCAAAACTGGAAAGCTGCCTATCTTCATGGCAGGATAAAAAATGTCTTTAAATTAGGAGATATCGATGAGAACCAAAATATGATAATGAGGGGATAAACATGTTTCATAATAGAGAATCATATTGTAAAAACTAGCAGAAGGAATATATGTATTCTTTATATAACATAATAGATGCTCAATACAAACCAGAAATGAGAGAGATGAAATAGATTTTATTTATTTCAACAGAAAATTGCACAGACAGTTATAGACTTCTTACAGCCCTATTATCCATACAGAAAACCTGTACTTCTGTAGCTTGTACGGATTGGTACGGATTGAGGCTTTCCTTGTCTGCTCAATATGGCTCTTGCTTGCCGTTTCTGTGCAGTCTTGGAATGCCACACAATGGTAATGACCCTGCTCGGTCCATATACCTGTGCTAGATTGTATGGAGGGGCAGCCACTAGTGCCTTATGCCAGGTGCGGGTTGCCCAGGGCCGCACTGGCTAGTCTGCCCATAGTTCTGTGTGTGTCCCTCGCGCCTCCTCTCATGTTTGAATCGCCTCACTTCTTACTAACTTGCCCTTTTTCTTTTCATTAGCTTGGGGTTTGTTTGGCCCCCCTGCTCGTAGAAGATCCCAGCCATTGGATCTTTACTAGATCAATGGCTGGAACTTAATCCTTCATTGACCCCACTTAAAATTTCACTTTTACCTTTCCTCACTAGTTTTCTCAACATTCCCTCTTAGTAAGGAATGGGTTTTCTACAACACCCAATTTTTCTCGGAAATATTCAAACGTTCCCTTTGACAGTCCTTTGGTCAGGATGTCTGCAACTTGTTCATTGGTGGGAACATACTGAAGTTTTACTACCCCTTTTTGTACATTGTCCCTGTTGAAATGATATCTGATTTCAATGTGCTTGGATCTATCATGGAAGACTAGATTTTCAGATAACTTGATTTGTTAGCTGCCATAAACTCTGCTTCTGCTGAACTGAGTGCAACTGATTTTTGCTTTCTTCTGTACCACGATATCATGCCTGAACCTAGGCTGAAGCAGCGACCAGAGGTACTCTTCCTGTCAGCTGTACTTCCAGCCCAATCTGAATCGAAATAGCCCGTCAGATTGACTTGGTCTCTCTGTAAGTATTGAAGGCCAAATTCTATTGTCCCCTTCAGATACCTCAAGATGTGTTTTGCTGCAACCCAATGTATTTTTTCTTGGATCTACCCTATGTTGACTGAGAGTGTTGACAGCAAAACATATATCAGGGCTAGTATTAGTCAAATACATTAAGCATTCAATTAATTGTCTGTAGATGGTAGGATTCACCTTGTTTGAATCGGATGAGTTTAGTTTCTTGAGATTAGTAATCATGGGGGTGGTCATGGGTTTGCAGTCCTCCATCCTAAATCTTTTGAGGATCTCAAGCCCAAGAAAGTAGTGCATTAGGCCTAGATCCTTCATTTCAAACTCTTTAGCCAGATCTTGCTTGCAGGTTGCTATTAATGTTTTTGCCCCCGTTAGAAAGAGATCGTCCACATATAGTACAAGAATGAGGATGTCTTCTCCTTTCATAAGAAGGTATAGATTTGGATCAACATCACTCTTGATAAATCCAATACTTTATAAGTAGTTGTCAATTCTGGAGTACCACGCTCTGGGTGCATGTTTGAGTCCATACAGGGCCTTCTTTAGGCGACAGACATAACTCGCTCTGTTGTGAACCCCAAAACCCCTTGGTTGTTCCAAATATACCTCCTTTTCTGATCCGGATTTTATGAGCAAACAAAATGACTACAGATTATTAACAGGTGCTTAACACAAAATAACAAAGATACAGTAAAACTGGTTTTCTATTCAATAAGTAAATAAGCTGAAATTGTAAAATGCAGCGGAAACAAGCTTGCTGGAATGGTGGCGACTTATCTCTGAGAAGAGATGTGACGGCTGCGCTCATTCGCAAGAAGACGAGTACAATGAGGCTTTGAAGGCCTTTTTACAATCAACGAGAATGCCAAAAACCCTAGACATCCATAAACCTAATCCTAGGAGATGAAGCGCCAAAATTCATGTGGGCCCCGTCTGGGTAAGTTAGTACATCAACTTCCCGGGGTCGTAACTTTTGCATACGATCTCCGTTTTAGGCTTATGATAGCCCGTTGGAAAGGTATCGTCGAAGAGATTCATTTTGGGGGCTCAATCATGCCTTTGGATATCATTGAGAAGCTCGATCCCGAAAAACCTTCATTTAGGCCCTCAGAATGGCCTCGAAAGTTAAAACTGCTAAAAATAGTAAATTGCCAAAATTGTCAGAAAACTGTTTTGAGCCAATTGGAAAAGGTGGGTGGCCACCGATATCCACCTGGATCAATCCTCCCTCCTTAAGAAGCAATGGTCTCCATTGTGTTGAGTTCCCCCATTAGATGAGGAAATTTCTGCTGAATTTGGCCCTGGGTGAGCCACTTGCTTTGGTGCAGGAGTTGCCCTGCTTTGACGACTCGATAAAGCTGGATCCTTTGCTGTCGAGTGCCCTTGATCTGTGTATCCACAATCTGATCGCTGGATACCTGTTGTATGCAGTCGGGGTTGAGCTCTGTTGGTGTCAGCTGTTTTGCTACGTCTGAGGTGTCCAATAATGGTGGGAAATAAGGGTGAAGGAGATCCATGTTGAACACTGGGTGCAGGCCAAGGAAAGGAGGAATGTTGAGCTCAAAAGCATTATCCCCCACGGCCTTGGTGATGGTGTACGACCCATAACGGAGTGGGCGAAGCTTCCGATGGGGTCCTGTAAGGCGTTCTTTCTGCAAGTGCAACCAAACTTTGTTGCCCACCTGAAACTTATGTGGCACCCGATGTTGATCATGGCGCTGTTTGTACTTGTCATTGGACTTCTTTAGGATATCCTGAACCTGTTGGCGGATGTGCTGGATCCACTCAATGAACCAGGTGGCTTTGTCAGCTTCAGTTGGAGCAGGAGATGAGTCGGTCGAGGTGACTGCAAGGGGAACTGCAACATCTATGGGACCCAATGGTTGGAATCCCAACCCCACCTGAAAGGGGCTGTGGCCGGTTGAGCTATGTAGGGCTCGGTTGTAGCTATGTTGGACATAGGGAAGGCTCTCATCCCATGTGCGAGGGTGCTTTGAATTATACATGCGAAGGATATGCACAATCATTCGATTTACGACCTCGATTTGACCATCTGTCTGGAGGTGGAAGGCCGTGGATTTGGTGAGCTTGGTGTTTAGCGGTGACCAGAGGCTCAACCAGAATGTGCTGAGAAATCTACTGTCTCGATCTGAGACAATGGTTTGTGGGATTCCAAAATGTACCCAGACTTGTTCAAAGAAGAGCTTGGCAGTGGCCTTTGCTGTGATGTTCTTGCAGGCAACCAGAATCGCCATCTTAGAAAAACGATCAACAACCACAAAAACACAATCATTTCCCCGCTTGGTGGACGGGAGGTCCGACATGTAGTCCATTGAGATGGATTCCCATGGCCTGTCAGGAGTAGGAAGAGGGGTGTACAGACCCTGTTTCTTAGTGGTCGGTTTGGCAATAGCGCAAGCAGTGCAGGACCTGATATACTTGTTGACCTCCTGTCGAAGTTTCGGCCAGTAGAAATGTTTCTGTAGCATCGCCACTGTCTTTTCGACGCCGAAGTGTCCTACCACCCGACTATAGTGGGCTTCCCAGATTAGCTTCGCTCGCTCGCTCGCTTGATGTAACACAGATATGGCCCAGACGACACAACAACCCATCCTGAAGATGGAAATTATCGACAACTGCGTTTGCACCCAACATTTGGTAGGTGGTGGCGAAGTTTGGGTCTGTCTCATAGAGTTGGGGCCATCCAGATGTCTCATGGTCGCAGGAGTCTAGCATCGTGGTGAGTGCCGCGACTGGAGGTTTGTTGAGGCAATCAACGACGCGATTGGTGCTTCCTGTTTTGTACTTGATGTTGAGGTGGAATTGCTGCAAGTATGTGGACCACTTTTGATGGTGATCATTCTGCAATTTTCCTTGTGTCTGCATGAATTGCAGTGGCTTATGATCAGTGTGGATGACTGTCTCCTTCCCAAGAATGTAATGTCTCCACTGGCGGCAGGCTTTCACAATGGAGTACATTTCTTTGTCGTAAGTAGGGTACTTACGAACAACATTTGATAGTGTCTCACTATGATAGGCCATGGGGTGGCTGTGCTGAGCGAGAACGACGCCCATCGCATAGTCTGAAGCAGCTGTCTTGATCTCAAAGGGCTGCTGCAGGTTTGGTAGTGAAAGTACTGTGGCTGAGCACAAGCGCTGCTTCAAATCGTCGAACGCTTGTTGTTGGGACCGACCCCACACAAATTTCGCCTTACCACTACCCCTGGTTATTTGGCTGAGGGCCCATGCAATATGGGAGAATCCCAACACGAACTTGCGGTAGAAATTGACAAGGCCCAAGAAGCTCCAAAGCTCAGTGAGTGTGGTTGGGCTGGTCAGTCACAGATGACTTGGATCTTGGCTGGATCCACATGTACGCCATGTTGATCAATTATGTAACCCAGGTAATGGACCCTGTCCATGCTGAAGGAGCATTTTTTCAAGTTGGTGTATTGCTTGTTTTGCTGCAGGGTGTGCAAAACCTGTTGAATATGCTGCAAGTGTTCAGCCCAAGTCTTGTTGTAAATGAGAATGTCATCCAGATACACCACTACAAAAGTATTGGTGAATGGTCGCAGGATATYGTCCATCATCCTCATGAAAGTGGCTGGAGCATTTGTCAAACCAAAGGGCATGACCAACCATTCAAAAAGCCCTTCCTTTGACTTGAAGGCGGTTTTCCATACATCTGTCTGTTCTATTGGGACTTGGTGGTAGCCAGACTTCAGATCAATCTTACTGAAGTATTTTTCTCCCGTGAGTTGATCAAGGAGGTCGTCGATTCGGGGAATCGGGTACCAGTTCTGACTGTGATTTTATTTAGAGCCCGATAATCAATGTAGAGTCGCTAGGTTCCATCTTTCTTCTGTACCAACACGATTGGGCTCCCGCAAGGTGATGAATTGGGACGGATGTGCCCCTTGTGGAG
>ML799266.1:301348-340545 GCA_009831015.1 Picea engelmannii
TTTTTCTTCTAGTTTCAACTCCTACATCCTTGTTTCCGATAATCTGTCCTGAATGATGATTCTTTTGTGCTTGTTTGCTAGTTGTCTTTGGAGGCACTTGTTGAACTTGCTCTTCTATTTTTGTCTGATCTTCTTCATCTTCCCCTTCTACTACTTCTTCGTAAACTTGTTCCACTGATTCCTTTTCTTTTTCTTTTAATTTTCGTTTACCTGTTTCATCAACTGTTACATTGTTGCTTTCCACAACTTTGTTGAGTCTTAGATTGTAACATTTGTATGCTTTCCTTGTACTTGAGTAACCGACAAGTATGCCTTTGTCCACACGAGAGTCAAACTTTCCTATTCTGCCATTTGCTCTTTTGATGTAGCATTTGCTTCTGAACACTCAGAAGTGCTTCACATTTGCTGGTCTTCCTTTCCATAGCTTGTAGGGAGTTTTGTCACTGTTGTTTTTGAGTATTACTCTGTTTTGAATGTGAACTGTTGTATGCATTGCATGTGTCCAAAAAATATCTGTCAATTTAGAATCCATTAACATTGTTCGAGCCATTTCCTGTACTGTCCTGTTCATTCTTTCAACAACTCCATTCTGTTGAGGTGTCTTAGCAACAAAAAATTGCCTTTTTATTCCATGCTTGCTGCATAAATCCATAAATTCCTTTGAAGTAAACTCTTCTTCATTATCAGATCTCAAACATTTGATTTTTGAATCCATTTCATTTTCAACCATTTCCTTGTAAACCTTGAAGTTTTCAAATGCTTATGACTTATTTCTGAAAAAACAAACTGCAGTCATTCTTGTATAATCATCAACTAATAACATAACTTATTTCTCACCTTTTAAACCCTTTGTTCTAGTTGGTCCAACTAGATCGGAATGCACAATTTCTAGTGGTTTTGTCATTGAGTATTCCTTTGATTTGAACCTGGTCTTTGTTTGCTTTCGTCGTTGACAATGCTTGTATAATGTGTTGGTTTCGTGATCTGCGACATTTCTTTGATTGCTTCATTTTTGTTTACTTTGACGAGGTTATCAAAGTTTATGTGACCCATTCTTCTATGCCACAACCAATCTTCATATTCCTTTCCTAGACAACATTTTTCATTTCCAATTTCACTTAATACATATATGTTGCTTGAAGTTCTTGCAGCTGTTGCAATCAATTTTCCTGAATCTGCTTTTCTTATCTCTCACTTCTATGAATCGAATGTAAGTTTATGACCTTGGTCACACATTTGACTTACATTTAGAAGATTATGTTACATATGTTCCACTAGTAGAACATTTTCTGCCTTGGTATTCTTGCTTCCAATTATGACTGTGCCTTTTCCAACGATTCTAGTTGAGTCATCATTTTCAAAAGAGATTGATCCATCTCTTTCTTTTCTTAATGTAAGAAACCTGTCTTCATCACCTGTCATGTGTTTTGAACAACCACTGTCAACATACCAACCACGTTTCTTATGCTTAGCTTGTAAAGTGAGTGCATTTTTCATTGCTATATTGATTCTGCTTTCTTATCCATGTTTTTTTTCGAGGTTCCTGTCTGCGACTGTTGTTATTATGTTGTGATTCTCTAGGAGAGACTATTATTCTACAATCTTTGACCATGTGTCCAAAGTTGTTGCACTTGTAACATTCCACTTCAACGCTCAATGATTCAAACACGTTGTAGCTTCTTCTTTGTGTTTCACTAGGCCTTCTTGGATAACCATTTTGTGTATGACTTTCAAAGTTGTTTATGTTCTTGCTTATTGATATAATGGTCGCTGCGGGAGGTATTAACCTCCACGTGTAACCCTGACAAGAATAGAATATTTCGGGAAGCAAGAAGAAACCCTAAAACATTGGACATAAACCTAGAAGACAAGTCGACTAAAAGAAATATTTAATATTGAGTTTTTAGCCTCTAGAATGAGAAGTCAACCCAGACAACTAAGGAGGATTAGTATAAATACAGGATGCCATAGCTCATTTGGATACAAACAACTCGCAACTGCAGAAATTTAGTTGTGCGCAAGTCTGGAGAGTAGCTGCAACTGCAACTACTACAACTTGAATTTTCGGTTTCAGTCTTGGACTCTCTCTTGGTAATGGTTTGGAATTTTTGCTTGGGGTGCTAACTCTGGAGAGTGATATGCTAGCTTGATTGGCTATTAGTTCTAGGGTTTGCTTCTAGAATTATTCTCTGTCAAGGTTAAGTTGCTCGGGGGTGGCTTCGACCTATGGTTGGGTGACAATATTGCTATATTGTCTATGGTTAAACGAACACACCTATTATTTTCTAACAGGTTATGGGCTCACACTATCTTCAGACAGTCTAACCGCTGGAAGATAGATTGGGAGGATTTTTTCTCAGTTACAGTTGCACTTGCAGTCAGTTTTTGCTGCAACAACGAAACCCTAACCCTCTTGTTGAGGCACCTTAAGTGAAGAGATTGACCTAATTTCTGGATAGCCTAGTGCGCCCTAGCCTAGCGCACCTCCTGGTACTCTCAACAAGCTAAGACATCAAGTTTGATTTTTTGGTCAAAGTCAAAGGTTGACCAAGTCAAAGCAGTCACGACTAACTCTATGAAGTCGAAAAACAAGTTAGAAGGAGCTTTTAACTTCAGAGCATGGAAGACAAGGATTGATCTCATCCTTACCAAGAATAAAATGTTGGATATTGTGAAAGGAAAGATCGTGGAACCACAATTTGAAGAAGGAAAAGAGAAGGAACCTCAGAATAATGCAGTTATGGAGAAGTTCAAAGACAATGACATCAATGCCATGAGTATCATAGTGGACTTTGTAAAAGACCATTTGATACCCTACATTTTTCATCTTGACTCATTTAAGAAGATGTAAGATGCCCTAACTAACCCCTTCTCAGTTAGAAACATTGGACAAGTAATCAGTCTGAAGAATGAACTCCGTGACATGGAAATGAATGATGATGACAACATAACATCATACCTTGTGAGAATCTCTTAGTTAAGAGATCAACTACAAGCTATTGAAGAAATCATTTCAGAGAAGGAATTGGTAAATATAGTACTCAATGGTCCTCTCAAGACATGGGATGCATTTGCCGCAAGCATGAACACAAGAAAGGAGTATCCCACATTTGAAGAACTTTGGACTTGCTGTGCACAAGAAAAATCAAGGATTAACGCAAAATAGAAATTCCAAAAGAAATACGATGATCAAGCTTTCACAACAAAGTTCAAGAATTTTAGGAATAAGAAGAAGTTTGACTCAAGGAAGAAACCAAATCAAGAAAATGATATGTCAAAGATACAATGCTTCAACTGTCGAAAATATGGTCAATACAGGAACCATTGTCACGAATTAAAGGAAAAAAAAAGAACATACGAAGCAACAGTTGTGGAAGAAAGGGAACCCTCAAAGAAAGTCAAGCAGGATAAATCATACTTCTTATTCTAAGTCAAGGTAACAATATTCTTCAAAGCTCTTGTATATATCATGTTTACATAGTTCTCGTACATATCATGTATATCTATTTGTTAGAAGAAAATATGTTCAAGGGAAACAATACCTATGGAAGAATAAAATGACAAGGATTGTTATTATGATGACTACAAGTCAAGCAATACACATGAAAATATGAAGTATGTTGACAATTTTTGGTAACAATTATTGTGGAAGCTATTATATAAATAACAACTGCCAGATAAGGCGAAATCATAATCAAACCTGAAGAGACCTAGAAGTCAAAACAGAGGAAATTGGAAAAAGACTTGCGACACCTTGCATAAGGCAATAAGAATGCAGACAAAAGCATTGACTATCTTAGATGGAGGGAGATGATTACATGATTCCAAAAGAAGAACATGCATTCATGCATGAAGCAAGGATTAGGAGGGAGCTAATCCTAAATAATATGATCCATTGAGGATAATGAAGTATCTATCCTTGTTCTCATTGAAAGTAGTAGCCATGAAAAACAACACGTGTTCATTTTGACTTTAGAAGAAGTCTTCTTCGAAAAGAAGCCTTAAAGTATCCTTGGTTGTCCATATACATCCATGATCCTATGATGAAAGGAAGAAGTTTGAATCTTCAGAGCATGGAATCTATAGAAGACTCCATGGGCCCAAGAGCTAAAGAGAAACATGAGGAAGAACATGAAGATTCCAAGAAAGAAAGAAAAATCCAGAACAACCAGTTATTATACCGAGAATCACAAAGACTACCAGCTTGGTTTGAACTCACTAAGAAACAATCGAGCAGAAGAAATGGAAGTTGTGATAAAGAACAATATGAAAAAGACTTATGAATGGAAGCATTGCAAGATTCTGAGGTTCTTCCAAAAGGAGGGAGAAGACTATGACAACAACTTGTTCCAGATATACCTCTTGTAGTATCCATGGATTGGAATTTACATGTAAAAGAGTGTTCTACCCAATAAATCAAGTGAGAAAGAAGCTTATACCAAAAAGAGACCCATGTATGCAGATATAAAAATACCTTGCATGGATTCAAACAACTTGATGCATAGTATCTCATATACAACATAAGCGTGGTGAAAAATTTCTATGACAAAGATAGTGTATTAGAATAGTTACTTAGAAGCCTTATAAGATGATGGATTGCTAATCCATGGAAAACCCTCACGATGACAGAAGAAGTGCTACTTGGATATGTTTCAGTTTAAGCCTTGCCACGATGTCATGAGCTAGCAGGAAACAAAAGTGTTGAATTTGACCATGATATATTGTAATGATCAGAGCTATATGAACCCTTCAGAGAAAACCAATGTTCCATGACAGACCAAAGTACATTGAGATCAACCATTACATTCTCCGTGATGAAGTCCAGAAAAGAGAAGTGGTTCTCCAATATATCTCCACAGATGAGCAGATAGCAGATATTTTGGTAAAGCCTATCTATGTCCAAGATGAAAAAAGTTTGCGTACTTAAGAAACAAGCTGGGGCTCGTGGAGACGACTTCCTTATTGAAAAAGGAAGAGATTACTCCTAGGTTGGGAGGGAGCACTGATGTGTTATTGATTTATGGACAATCATTTTTTAGTTCGAAAAATGGTCCAGGATGAGCAATTCCTTTCCAGTTTGGAAAGTGGTTTGAGATTTCTCACAGACATGTATTTTCCAGTTCGGAAAATGGTCCAAATAGGATAGTCATTTTCGTAATGAAAATGGTTCGATAGATTGCCGATGTACCATAGACAACGATTCCCCTTGTGGCCAGTGTGGAGGAATGGTCTAGGACAATCATTCTTCTTGGCAGTCACTCTGAGTAGTGTTCAAGTAGAATGGTCCACCTTGCTGGGCAGTTATTCTTTCGAAGTTCATAGTTGTGAGCAGTTTTGAAGAATGGTTCGTTTTGGAGGTTGGTGCAGGACAATCATTTCCATTAGGAAATGGTTCAGACAATCATTCCCTAGGGAAAACTCTTTCTATTTAGGTTGCACTATGATTAGTGCCAGAGGAATGACCCAATTAGGTGAATGGTCCAGATTCAACAATCAGGGACATGCATTCCCTAGGGCAGACTCATTCTCTCGAGGTTGCACTATGACTAGTGCCAGAGGAATGGCCCAGTTAGGTGAATGATCTAGGCTCAGAAATCAGGGACAATTATTCTTCTATGCATGAGAAGAATAGTCCAGACAGCCCATGATTGATGTTTTACATTATGAGGGCAGATGCTCTTCCATATCTCACAAATGTGAATGGAAGAATGGCCCAAATGACTATTTATATCATGATATTGTTTTATGCAGGTTGATATCGGATGATATGATTGCTATGGAGACTGTATGTCTCTGGACAGTAGATGTATGCTACTGTGGTGGATGTGTTCCACTGGTTGTGACTATGTGTCGTTGATTAAGTAGCTGTGTGCTACTTGGTGTGGTTGTGTACCACTGAATAGTATTGTGTACTACCATGGATAGACACAATTGTGTTCTATTGAATGACACTATTCTAATTGCCATGTAGACTATCAATAGTGTTGAAAATGATTATCAGCTAGATGGATAGTCAGTGTGCTAATGAACAAACATTCTCCAGACGAAAAATGGTCTAGAACATTTATTCTTCTAGGACATATGTCTGTATTAGAAGAATAGTCCTTGTAGCCCATGGCGTGGCTTCCAACATCTGTTGGAATAGTTATTCTTCTAGTACATATGTCTGGATTAGAAGAATGGTTCTTGTATCACTCTTTAGAGTGAGTGACTTATTCAACATCATGCCTGATTACTCAGATGGAGTATGTCTTCGAGAGATGATGCAATTGATGCTATCAGATGACACTGATAGTGATGATGGTGCTCGTGATCTAATCATGAGATAACCTTTATGGCTATGATGATGCTACCGGTTGAATGGTATGTTTTTTCTCAAGACCATTGCCTTCAATACCTCCCTAGATAGGAGAGAGTGTTGATATTATGGTAGTTGCGGGATGTATTAACCTCCATGTGTAACCCTGACAAGAATAGAATATTCTAGGAAGCAAGAAGAAACCCTAAAGCATTGGACATAAACCTAGAAGACAAGTTGGCTAAAGGAAATATTTAATATTGAGTTTTTAGCCTTCAGAATGAGAAGTCAGCCCAGACAACTTAGGAGGATTAGTATAAATACAGGATGCCAGAGCTCATTTGGATACACACAACTCACAACAGCATAAATTTAGTTGCGCACAAGTCTGGAATGTAGCTGCAACTGCAACTACTGCAGCTTGTATTTTCGGTTTCAGTCTTGGACTCTCTCTTGGTTATGGTTTGGACTTTCTGCTTGGTATGCTAACTCTGGAGAGTGATACACTATCTTGATTAACTATTAGGCCTAGGGTTTGCTTCAAGAATTATTCTCTGTCAAGGTTAAGGTGTTCGGGGGTGGCTTCGGCCTATGGTTGGGTGACAATATTGCTATATTGTCTATGGTTAAACAAGCACGCATATTATTTTCTAACACTGCTATTAGCTCTGCAATTTACAACTTATGTCCAAAATTATTGCATGCATAACATAAACCAAAAAAGATAGTTTGATACCTGAGAGTTGAAGATATTCTGAAAGTAGTTACTCTTATGAATCCTTCTTCCCGAGACCTGTTTGTTTTTGACTGTCGTTGATTCTGAAATCTGAATCTTCTCGGTGGAGGAGTGTCCATGTGATCTTCCTTGTAGAACTTCCTATCCCCTCTGACTGTTTCTGCATAGATTTTTGGATATGTTTCTTGATCTTTCGTTTTGAAGCTTGATCCATTTTCCGTCTGATTGTATCCAAGTCCGGACTTGTCATGATTAGGCCTTTGACTGCTGATAATGTCATTCAAAACTTTTGAGTTGTTCTGCATATTTTTCTTTTGAAGATCCTTTCTCAATGTGACAATCTCTGCTTCCAAATTTCCAATGATATTGTCTCTTTCTTCTAACTATTCTTTGAGTGCTTCTTCAATTATTTTATATTCTTTTATTTGAAACTTCAATTCTATGATCATCTGCTCTAGTTTTTGAGTGTCTTCTTTCTTGTCTAGTTATGCTTGGAGGTTCTTGTTTTTCTTCTTTTCTCTTTTTATAACTTTTATAACACTCAACAATTCTTTTCGGTAGCCAAGTTCTGCCTCTTCATATTCTTCTTCAGTGTCTTCTTTATCAGAATCTTCTATTTCCATGAATAGAACCCTTTTTGTCTCACTTTCACTGACTTCATTTTCATCTGATGAGGAACTGTCTTCTTTGATGCATAAACTTTTCTTGAAGACTTTGTTTTTGGTTCTTTTTCCTTTATATGTTCTTTTGCTATTTGAATCATCTTCATCATTTGTTTTCTTTTTCTTATGAGGACATTTGTTAGCAAAATGACCAATACCATCACAATTAAAACAAATCAATGGAAGCTTACCTTTATATCTGTCATCGGTTCCCTTTTTCAATCTCCTGACAAAGTTGACCACTTCTTTATCGTCTTTCGAGATGTTACTGCTGCTGCTATATTCTTTTTTTTTGCTTGCCCTTTTTCTTTGACCTTTTGGATTCTTTGAATGCTGTTTTTTTTATACATGAATTTTCCTGTTCAGTTCCCATTTCATAGGTTGTGAAGATTCCATGTAGTTCATCCATGCTTATTGAGTCTAGATCTCCTCTTTCTTCTAGTGCTGATATCTTAGGATCAAATCTCATAGGAAGAGATCTTAGTACCTTTTGAACAATTACAGATTCTTCAAT
Organism: Picea engelmannii; assembly: GCA_009831015.1. Lineage (NCBI taxonomy): Eukaryota > Viridiplantae > Streptophyta > Pinopsida > Pinales > Pinaceae > Picea > Picea engelmannii. The sequence continues at coordinate 309,559 of ML799266.1, forward strand.
TTCTTCTCCCAATCCTATGATTGCATTCACTGTTTCATCAACTTGTAAGAATTAAGCTGCAATATTCTCATCTTTCTTCATTTTTAGTTGTTCGAATTGGCCTATGTAAGTTTGAAGCTTTGCTGCTTTAACTTTTGAATCTCCTTCATAAATATTTTTAAGTTTGTCCCAAATCTCTTTAGCGGATTTACAATGTATAACTTTGTTATATACCAATTCACAAAGACCATTCGGAAGTGCATTTGTGGATTTTGAATTATTTAGAATGAGTTTCTTTCCATTGTCATTTGTTGATGGAATTGCTGGTTCTTTGTATCCATCTACAACTAATTGCCAAACTTCAAATCCCTGTTCCTGTACATATGTTTTCATCTTTCTGCTCCAGAATGCATACTTCTATCCATCAAACTGTGGTATTCCATTTTTATCCATACTATTGCTCTCCATGATCTACTTTTCAGTGGTTAAACTGATTTCTGAAAGAACCTTCTTTGATACCAATTGTTGGATTACTAAGAGGGGGGGGGGGGTGGTAAATTAATAATAAATATTTTTAATCTTTTTAACCACAATATGCAAGTGTTATTTATCTTTATGATTAATATAGCATTATCATCCAATAATTGTAGAGCAAATAAACCATGAACAAATGAACAACCGTACACATACATAGTACACTAGTATTTTTTACGTGGAAACCCAATGCGGGAGGAAATCACATAATGTTTTTTCTTATTTGTCTTTAAGAATTACATTCATTGGAAGCACCGAATTCCTTTGTTTTCCAGCTGCAACTAGAAGAATACTCCCACCCCCTATTTTTAGGCTACAACCTGCGGGAATCTCCAATTCTCTAGCTACAATTAGAAGGAGGCTACAACCCCCTATGTTCTCCAGCTACAACCAGAAGGTGGCTACAACCACCTATTCTTGCCCCACCCAACCGCCCTGAAATATAAGTGCCAAATGTAGAAACTGAATGTCACTGTCACAACCTGTTCTGTCAAATCTGTCACTGTATATTCATCAACCAATTTGATTTGATCACATATACCTCAAACACTATACCACAAGTCTGTACTTCAACCCATGTGCTAGAACCTCACTGTTATACAAACTCTATCTGTACCAATAACTTCAACAACATACCTCAACCAAAAGTCCTCAAACATGAACCAATACTAAACTTCAATAGATTTGCCTCAGATCAACTCTACAACAAGCCCTAAAATTCCAAGAGGGCATCTAACAAATTTACAAGGCAAACCCTCAACCAGATTCATAAATTCAACATTACACATATGAAAACCATACCTTTTTATTCTTGTAGCGTTTTGCTACCGCAATTTTACTACTATGGTTTTTCTGCCATACTTTTCCTGCCACACGTTTCCTGCTACGATTTTCCTGCCACACTTTTCCTGATGCGACTTTTCTGTTGCACTTTTTCTGTTGTAGTTTTCCTGCCGCGATTTTTCTACCGCACCTTTTCCGCCACACTTTTCTTGCCGCACTTTTTTCTGTCGCACTTTTCTCTATCAATAATACCTTCCCAAATAACCTTTCACAAAATAAATATTCAGTGATATTCGATAGGTACTAATGACAAAGTCTTTCTCTCTTATTTATACTTCCATGTAGCTTCTTCAAGGGGTTACTTTCTAACCAACTTAACCCACTTTCCTTATTTTAGGGCTAACCCACTACTAACAACTTGTCCACTTCTATCTGACTTTACTACAAATAGTAAATTCTCCACTTCTAGTTGCAACTAGATTATTATTTTTACTTTCTAACCAATTTAACCCACTTTCCTTATTTTAAGGCTAACCCACTACTAACAACTTGTCGACTTCTAACTCACTTTGCTACAAATAGTAAATTCTCCACTTCTAGTTGCAACTAAATTATTATTTAATTAATTTATTTTACAACCACTTTGACTTATCCATAAATAGTAAACTCACCACTTCTTGTTGCAACCACTTTATTATTTAAATAATTTCTCTTTGCAACCACTTTGACTACTTCATTATTTAAATAATTTATCTTTACTTATAACTTCTTGTTGCAATTAACTTTTCTATAATTAGTCAGTTCATAACTTTTTTTTTTTCCGTTAACTAACTTCTTGTTGCAACCACTTTATTATTTAATTTATTTCTTGATGCAACAACTATACACATGATTAACTCATAGTTACTATGAATTTGACTAGTACACTTCTTCTAGGAGCTTCTAGAATAATTGACTTCTTTGACCTTCTAGGGGCTTCTAGATAACTCATGAGGGTTATCCAACTTCATATGGCCATAACTCTCTCATCATGAGAAGTTATGTGATGTTCCACATATCACCGGGAATTGTATGATATGTACTATCCATCTAGAATAGTCTTACTTGCAAATATATTAAACTTTATACAGTTATACATCAATCAAACTGAAGTCCCTTAATCATACTGTTGAGACTACCGGAATTTTCTTCAAGGGTTTCCATTAATGACAACCAACCCAATTAATCAACATATTTTGCTTACTCTTTTTCAGAGTCGCCTCTGACATGTTTTTGTCAATGATTTTCTAACTCATTCTATTTATAAAGAGGTTGTGTGATGTTTACACCAATTGACTTCACTACTGCAAGCTTTCAAGAACCTGTTGAGTGTCTTATGGTTATATATTTACAGTTGAATCATTAAATGTATAGACTCTAAATCTTGTCCTACAAATAGCTCTTTGCTGAGTTTTGGATTCAAGTGAAGTCAAAAGAAGGATGTAGCTGTTTGTACATTAGCTATTACAATTCTTTTGACCATTCATCCAAAATCTAGTGATTTATGTTCCCGAATTCCTACGAGTAACGAGTGTTCGCTTGAAAGTTTTCCTACAACCATTGAAATCAACCGATTTTTAAATCGACTAAATAATTGTTATTATAGTTCTTTTGACCATTTATCGAGATCTAGCAATTTATGTTCTAGTATTCTTTTTTTTTTTTTCCGAGTGTAGAATAAGAGTTTTATTTATTTGCAGTAGAATTACATTGCACCCATCTATATCCATAGGGGGCCACATACTGCAGGGAAATCAAACTTAAACTTCCTTCTATCTTCTATTGCTACTTTGACTGGAGATATCGAGACCTCAAAATTAATAATACAAGTAACAAAACCCTTCACGTGACTTAAAAACCAATAAGTACAGAGGGTATTCCATCTATTCACAAGATTCAAAATTTTAAACTCTGTTCCATAATAGAGTTTCTTAACATTTGGAGATATTCCATTTGTTCCAAGAATAGAATGAAACCCAGACCAAAATTAAAAATCAAAATGGGGAGAGTTAAATCCCCTTTACCAGAAGCAGTTGCTAAAGATTAAGTTGTTGTAGGACTAATTTCGCTGCTCCCAACATTGCTAGAATCTATGAATCTCATCACTAGAGTCCAATAAAGACTCATCCATAGAAGGGTCCTGTGAGCTTTTGTTATATACCTTACTATTTAAGTAATAAGGTTTGAGACATTAATAAATCCAAACTTTTTTGTTGTCTTAAGTATTGACAAGGTTTTTGTGCTTTAATCATGTGCTAAGGTTAGGTGTGACATAATTATGTACTAAGGCATAAAACGTTAATGAGGTTCGATTACATAAGGGTCACAAGCCTATAAATAAACAAGGAACGTCAACATAAGGCATCAATGTGTATCTTATGGCACTTTCTTTTTATTGGGAAGTGCTCTTTTTCAGATAGGGTTAGCATTATAATACAAGATTCCTTACTATTTCATGCTCCAATATTGTAAGATAGGATAAGATAATTGCACCTAGAGAAGTGGGGTGTATTTTACTACTAAACGTGTCATGTGTAATGTTTATAAATACAAAAAAATTGAGGTCTCATGTGAAAAAAATATACGTACTAATACAATAAACTAGCTTGGATTCATCTTAACCCTAGATCTTCAAAGAATTGAGAGGTTTTCATCTCATTTTCGTTTTGATCCCTCTAGGGGCTTAACAAATCTCGGGTTAAAATGGGTTTTTGTTGGTTTTATTAATGTCCAACGAATGACCAAAATAGTAGGTCAATGGGACTTAGAAGTACAATCTAGTTCAGGTACAAATATTGAGTGTAAAAACAACTCCTATCACTAATCTACAAAAATGAAAAATAGCTAAAGAGCTAGACAATAGTAACCAGAAATAAAATAAATACAATGTCCATGTCAAACATAATATGTTCACAATTAAAACAATAATAACTTCCCTTCCCCATCTAAAACAAAGGGGATGAGGGAGAATCTCAAGGTGCGTTAGAGCTAGATGAAGAATGAGGGGAGGGAGAAGAAGATGATGCCTTAATAGAGTCATCAACCATAGAGAAGGAGTCAATACATTGTTTCAAAATCTCCTTTGGAAAGAAACCCACATTGAGGGGAAATAGGTTGTGTGATCTTGGGTTGAATCCAACCATTCATTGCAACTCTCCTAACACTTTAGGCCATTGATAAAAAACCCAATTTTGGAGCTTGGGTTGTTCGAGAAGGTGGAGGGGCAATTAGGTGAATTGTGATGTGAGTGGAGCCTCTTCGAGAACTTGGTGGAGATAAGATACTCGTTGTAGGAATAGAAGAAGTACGAGGCTTGGAAACTGATGCCTCATGGGACTTTGCACATCGCTTGCAATCATCTATCGTTGAGGTCGAGGGGAAGGAGGAGGTGATCATCCTAACAAGGTTTGTCTTTGGTGCACCTTGTAGAAGTTTTCTTTGGAATCTCAATGCTTCCCTCACTTTGGTTCAAGTATCTAAAGAAAATAGAGAGGGATCCTCCTAACTCTTTCTAAAGACAATGGAACCTCCCCTTGATCTCATAACACATAAAGCAATGAAAGCTAAGGTTCTTATTTGACTTGACCTCAAAATGAAAAACTTGACATAGCCTCTATGATCTCAAAATGTGGTGATCCATCTAAATTTGGATTCAATGTGAACTAACTTTGAATCAGCCCAAGGGAATCTTGAGGATATGCATTAGTGTTTCCAAGTATACGTGGGTCTAATGACAAGGCCATTTCTCGTTTGCATGGAATGCTAAAAACAAAAATCCATTTTAGGATCGAGGTCTATGGGAGGGGCAACCCAGGTTACCTATATATATTGTTTGTAATATATTCTCTCATCACCTTGTTCAACTCCTCCGTGGAGGGAAATATGTGGCCAAGAGCGTCAAGGGAGTACCTTAAGGGGGAAGGTGATTATTGGAAGAGCAAAGCAACTCTATTGCCACCTAGGGGTAAGGCCTTTAGAAGTAGAAATAGTATCCTTCAAGGAGAAAAGTGCTAGGAGAGGGAACCTTTCTCTGTCTGAGGTTGAGTCACTTACAAAACATATCTTATGGAGAAAAGATACCAAGTTGAAAATAGTCTTGAGATGCATAAGATCAACACCAAACTCTACTTGCATAATATCATGTGGAAAAATCCACTTACAACTAATCATGCATTGCAACATAAGTGATAGGACTCTTTCAACATTGCTCTATTAGGTGAAAGGAGGCTAGGTCACCATACCTTAGAGCCATATACTATTGTGATCTCAAAAAAGGCATTAAAAAGGGTGTAATTTCGTAGGCATATCCTAAAAGTGTATCTGGAAGCATTGTCACTCAAGCATAGAAATGGATCCATAATCTTTACTTCACTTGGGTGTTGTTTGACATTGAACCTTGAACACATAAATTGTACCCCCAAGTATGTATATGTGGTGGTCCCCTCAAGCTTGTTGCCTTTGAAGAAAAAGTGATAGTCCTCCAAGTAGCTCATTGAGAAATTGAAGACCGTAACTATAGTCTTACCAAGGTTCACTATCAAGTGTTAAAGGTCATAAGGTAGCCAAGGCATTAATATGCCTTTGGAGTCTCTTGAGGGAGGAGGTTAGAATGATCACATCATCAACAAAAAGGATGGGGATTAGGACATGATGTAGTAGACATCCATATCCCTCCTAGATATGTTTTCTAAGAATATACTCAAGCTCATCAATACAAAAAATAAAGAGGGTTGAGGAAAGGGGACAACCTTGTTTGAACTGAATAGTGCTTTGAATAAAATCAGATAAACCATGAGAGGTGCAAACTCTATAGATGATAGACTCATAAAGTCTCATGATAGCAACTAATATGTTGTTAGATATATATTGTTTCCCTACAATTGATGAAAAAGCATCACCCTCATAACTATTGATATTATGGTAGCTGCGGAAGGTATCAACCTCTACGTGTAACCTTTGACGAGAGTAGAATATTTCGGGAAGCAAGAGAAACCCTAAACAGATGTGTAGAAACCCTAGAAGACATGTCAGCTCAATAAAAGAATTAATATTTAAGTGTTAACCTATAAAATAATAAGTCGACCTAGATAGATGACAAAGAGCACTATAAATAAGAGGGCTCTAGAGCTCATTTTTCATTCACTCTCACAACTCACACAGACTAGTGGTGTGCATGTTTTGGAGAGGGAGTGCAACTGCAACTACTGCAACTAGGATTTTGTCTTTTAGTTATGGTTTGGACTTTCTGCCTTGGTTATGGTTTGGATTTTTTTCTTGGTATGCTAGCCTTGGAGAGAGATATGCTATCTTGGTTGGCTACTAGTTTTAAGGTTGGCTTCCAGAATTATTCTGTCTGTCAAGGTTAAAGGTGCTCGGGGGTGGCTTCGACCTATGGTTGGGTGACAATATTGCTATATTGTCTATGGAAAAACGAGCACATCTCTTTATTTCTAACAGGTTATGGGACCACACTATCTTTAGACAGTCTAACCAATAGAAGCTAGATTGGGAAGTTATTTGTTAAGCTCGTTGTGGCACCAGTTACAACTACAACTAGGTTTTCTGATTATGCCGCTACAACAAACCCTAACCCTTATGTTTGGGAACTTATAATGAAATCTTTGACCTAATTCCTTGACATCCTAGTGCACCCTAGCTTAGTGCACCTCTTGGTACTCTCAACTAGCAAAAATGTCAAGTTTGATTTTTTGGCCAAAGTCAAAATTTGACTGGTCAAAGTCAAAGGTTGATAGTTCAAAGTCAAATTCAAAGGTTGACTTATGGTCAAATTGATTTTGTAGTCAAAGTTGAAATTTTAGAGTTTCTAGCTTGTTCTAATCATTGAATCTTGTGATTGAGTTTCTAATATCTTCTTGTCAAGATGGTATCTAGTTTCAGGTTGGAAGACAAGCTGGAAGATGCTACAAGACTTCAAAGGTATGCACTTGTATATGCTATCCAAGTTATATCATCTAGAAAAACGTGAGTGTGTTTGCAGGAAAAGTATTAGAGACCTTGTCCAAGCTGTAATCTTGGATTCAATGTATTCAAAGGAACAAACGCACCCTCCACAACAGTCGAGGCTTCAGTTTCCATGTTTGATTAAATTGTTAAGCTTCAAATTTGTGTATATCAAGGGTGATAGTTGCTACATTACAAATTGTGAAAGCAGTCTTTGAAATATTCTATTATTGATAGGTGCAATAAATACTCAACTGCACATGAATACCATTGATATAGATGCTTATTGTACTTGTTTGCAAAATGAACTGACACCTCCTCTAGATAGATATTTCTTGTTTTCTCTTATTGTTCTTGTTCCAGGTAGGTACCCTTGTAAAATGTGTTTGATGAACAATCCTTGTGGAAGCTGTCATAGAAGAATTTTATAAGGATGACACAACTGCTAGATAAGCAACAATCAAAACAGATAGAAACAAACTTAAAGATATTCACATGAGTCAAACTCGAAGTAAGTCAAGAATAAAAAGGAAACCAAAACATTCTTGTGACACTTTGTAGAAAGTAAAGAGAGATGCGGCAGAAGGAAGCATGGACTCTCTCTGATGGAGGGAGATGATCACATAATTCCAAAAGAAGAGCATGCATATTTCTCATTCAGGCATGAAGCTGGGATTAGGAGGGAGCTAATCCCCCATGATATGATCCATTGAAGAAGAATCCGTAAATACTATGAAGTATTTATCCATGTTCTTCATTGGAAGTAGTAGCAATGATAAGAAACACGTGTTCAGTTTGACTCTAGAAGAAGTCTTCTTCGAAACGAAACCTTGAATATCCTTGGTTTTCCATCTACATTTATGTTCCTATGGTGGAAGGAAAAAGTTGGAGCCTTCTGGAAAGAAGGGCATGCAATCTATAGAGGATTCCATGGACTCCAACATTGAAGAGAAACATGAGGAAGAACATAAAGATTCCAAGAAAGAAAGAAAATTCAGAACAACCAATTGAACCAGTTTGAACCCACTAGAAGTAGTCAAGAAAAAGGAATGAAAGGAAGTTGTGATTAAGAACAATGTATGTGAGAAGTTGTGAAAAAGACTTAAGCATTGAGAGATACAAGGCGAGACTCAAGGCTATAGGGTTCTCCTAGAAGGAGGGAGAAGACTACGATGATAGTTTGTTCTAGTAACCACATATACCTCTACCTCCATTATTGTTGAGTTTTCATAGGCATTAGTTTAATCATGAAGTTCATTCCATTTTAACAATTAACCATAACCATAAATGCTGCAACAACCAAGATCACATGAAGAAGCACCATGCACAAGAACACAAGATATATCCTAGGAAACCCTTCTCAAACAAGGGAGAAAAACCCAGCCAAATCCTTTGCTTTACTCTTCAAGAGAAAGACCTTTTCACCACCAAGAATATCCTAGCACACAGGAGGGTGCACAAAACCCTAGAACTCTAGCTCTCAAGAGAGGTGTGCAACTTTTACCAAGAAATGTACTTGCTGAAATTTCCAAAACTCACAAGTGTGTGTGTGTCTACAAATGAAAGATTTCCTCTTACTTATATTAGACTTGTCCTTATTAACTGAAGTGTCTATTGGCACAATAGGGCCGACTTCACTTAGACATATTAATTATTTATTATTATAATAATTACTATTACTATTACTATTACTATTAATTATCTTTTATTGTTTATCTTTAGACACAATAAGATAGGGCCGACCTGTACCCTTTACACAATGACCAGGGTTACAGGTAGGTCTGACTGTTGAACAATATATAGCAATGGATTTGATACAACCACTAGTGCTCATCCACTAGGGGCCACATCCATAGGGATGACATAGACCTGAGTCACTGCATTACACAGATGAGCTAGGTCCTCACACGTGCACTTATGCTCAACCATAGTCACGTCTGCCCTACAGATCTTCTTTCCCACTGCCACCAACAGGAGGAGCATCTGGAGTATTCTCATCAACTCCGCTGTTGTTCAGAGGAGGCCATCACATCATATTCGTTCTTATTCTCATGATGATGTGCCCAACGCTTTTCAAGATTTCCCTAACTCAACAGATCTCTCTTACATCGGATAATCATCTAGATTTCTTCTCTCTCACGTCATGGAGGAGGCCATATACATTCCTAGCCCCTGTCCCAGGTTGGAACCACAAACTCTTTTATTAGGGGCTTTCTCTTAGGTTTGTAAGCTGAGAATAAGACTTCACATAGCTGCTATATTCCACATCTCACAGGTTTGTAAGTTGGAGGATGTCGCCTATAGATGGATTCATCAACACTCCTTCTCAGCTAGGGAGACATTCACCATCAAGCCAAGTCTCATACCGATGTACTCTGGGTTTTGTTTTTGGCCAATGGTCATCCATACTCTCTCTAACTCGGAAGGAGTTCTTCACCAAGTAAAATGTTTGTAGTCTGGTCAGTTGTAGGAAGGTACTGCAAGCATACAATTTTTCTTTTGTATCATATCTCTGATATGAAAGTATTTCATCTCGTCGTGTTTTTGATTCATCAAGAAACTCAGAGCTTTACATGTGTCTCTTTATCATCATCATATGATTCATCTCATGGTCAGGTAAATCTGTCGGTAGTTTGTGGAGCCACATTGCTTCATACACTCACTGCTATATATACTCTGTCTTTGGTGCACTCAAGGCCACATAGTTTAGTTTTCTGTTGTGTCAGGAAAACCCTGGAAGACTTCAAGGTAGAACATCAACCGGATGTGCTCTTCCGGTCCACTGTACTTTCTGCTCAATCTGAATCGACATATTCTGCAAACTCAAGTTCACACTGGAGGCATATCTCGTATCATATCCAACTGTGTCTTAATACATGTTTTGTTGTTTCCTAGTGACTCTGTCTCGCTTGACTCATCACATTCACTGCATGGCATGAATCAAGTCTGACGTTAACTGGATACATCAGTGATCCAATCAACTGTGGATTAGTCTCGTCTGAATCATGATCAATATTCTTCTTTAAATCCATCACGATGGATTTGCATTCTGTTATACTTCTTTAATATTCCCATTGTATATTTTCCTTGAATCAGGAAAATTTCATCGGTCCTCTATCATACTTGTACCAAGAAGTAGTGTATCATACTCAGATCTTTTATGAAAATCAGAAGTCACTGCTTGCTTGTTTTCAACAACAAGGCTTTCTGAATAAGTCATCAAAATAAAGCTCTTGTCACCAACATTGTAATAATATAGGTTTGGATAAGCAATACTTTTGTTGAAACCCAAACTCATCAAGAATCCATCCATTTGATGTAGTTTCCAATTCATGGATGGTAGTGCAGATGGAAGTGTATCAGGCTTACTGAATTAAGTGTCTCATCATAGACATTTCCCTCTATTTATGAGGAACCTCTGACTATAGATCTCGTTTTGTATTTCTTGATACTTCCATCAGCTGCATGCTTGATCTTATAGATCTACTTGGAAGTTACCACAGACTTCCCTTTCTGGTCCCTGAATAATATCTTATGCATCATTCTTTAAGATGTACTGGTATTCTTTTGTTATGGCATCTTGTCATACGGGTTCTCTTGTTGCTTCTCTAAGACAAGAAGCCTCAACATCAATGAAGTGGCTTATGACTGAAGGATAGCTCGAAAAATCTCTTTTTGCTTTCTCGGAATGTGCCTTGAGAAGCTTGTATGTTTCTCTGCCTCTAGTGGAGTGAGTTTAGGTAGGCCTTTTAATCCCTACTGCAATATCTCTGAACATATCAACTGGAGAAATTTGATCAACTGGAATAATGTCTTTCTCCCTCTGAACTGGTGAAGGGGGAGAAGGTATAGTCTTACTGTCAATCTCCATTTGAGATTATTTGGATTTTTGAAAGATTATCTCTTCTTTAAAGACAACGTTTCTTCTTGTCTTAATCTCTTTCTGACCAGGGATGCCGATCTGGAATGTCTTTGAAGATTCACCGTGTCCTTCTTTCAAGAATAATGTTTCTTCTTTGCATAAGGGACAAGGTTTTGGACTCCCGTACTAGGGATAATGGTCGAAGTTTTGAGAGCTCTTTTATAAGAAGTGATATTCTTCTTTTATTTTAAGAAACATGCAATTCATTGTAAGATTTAGAACAAAAAGACTTTACCTATTTGTAGTGATGTTCTTCTTTAGAGAAAATACTTCTCGTTTCTTCTTTCTTCATTTTCTTGAGGTGGATCAGGATCAACGTCGGCAGTGGTGGCGTATTGTTTTCCCTTCTTTCTGGTTGGAGAATATTTGGCAACATGTCCATACTTGTCACATCTGTAGCATTGAACTTTTGAGAGATCTCTTCTTTGATATGAAGGCTTTTCTTCTTTAAATGTTTTCTTGAAGTTTCTTTTGAATTTTCCTCCTTTTTTGGTATGAAGTGCAAGAGCATGATTTTCTTCTGAGTCATCTTCCACTCCTCTATTTTTGAGTCTCAGTTCTTCTTGAGTACAATCTATCCATAGTTGCTCAAATGTTGGTAGAGTTTCTCTTCCACTGATGCTCTGAAGGAAGGGCTCCCATGATTTTGGAAGATTCTGAAGAGTAGTTAAGACAAGTTCTGTATCAAACACGTTTTATCCAATTGTTCTTTAACTTCATATAACTTCATGAAGAAAAGTGCAACTGTGTCATCTTTCGTCATCTTAGTACTTTGGAGTTGACTTCTCAAGGTGAGGGATCTGAGAGTGTTGTCACTTTCAAACATTCCTTTTAGTGTTTTGTACATATTGTAGGCAGTCTTCAGATTTGCAATTCGGGGAAAGAGATGATCTCTTACTGAGTAAATGATTATTTTCCTTGCTCTGACGTCGTCTTCTTTTCTTATTTTCTTCTCTAATTCAGTTTCTATTTCTGGTAGAGTTTTAGTGGTTGCATCCAAGAGATCTTCGTCTTCAAGTGTGACTAGAAGCTTTGATTTCCAAGGGCTGAAGTTGCTTGCTCCATCAATCCTATCTTCCATTGGAGTTTTGTTCTCCATCTTTTCTTGAATATTTGTAGTCTGAATTATGTTTGTACTTATGACTGCCAAAATATCAATTTAATAGTATCACGTAAATGCTTGTTGATTCTGAACAATATTTCTTCTGAAAACCAGAAATATTCTTCAGAAATTTCGGTACCCTAGTAACCCTATGGCCAAAAATCAAACTTTCTAGGAATTAAGTTTTGAGAGCCTCTGGAGATGCGTTGGAAGAGGCCGTACTCTTCTATGGTGTAATTAGCCTCAGTGTCCAAGTTTCAGGGGTTGAAACACTTCAAGAAGGAGGGCCGTGAGTTGATTAATGTATCCACTATGCAATCCAATTGACTCATCCAAGAGAGAGTCCAGTGAGCATACAACTTTTGTGCGTTCAACAGAATTAGGGCATAACCCATAACACATAGAAAAATGAATGGTTTCTGCGGCTCAATAACCCACGATGGACAATAAAATTCTGACAAAAAAAATGGCAATGAGTCTCCAGTTTCAAACAACCCATCATTGATTTAACAAAACTAGATCGCGACTTCACCACTGTCTCAATCCCATTCTCGTTCTCTGCAAATCCGAGATCACAAAACCATCAACTCTGATGCCAATCTCTGATACCATGTTGGGACATGAAAATAACCATAGAGGAGAACAAGAGATCTGAAGGCAGCGATGCAGAACAAGAGATCTGAAAGCAGCAATGGTGTCTAAAGACACCATTGCAAGAAGAAATGATCTTCATGATCTGATGATGATAGATTGATCTGAGAGATCATCTATAGACTATAAATAAGTTTGGTCATGGACCAAACCAAACAACCATCTATTGCGTGGATTGTGCCACCATTAGTTTAATAGGGAGTGGGATCCAAGGAATGGTCAACTCCCTTAACCAACAAGGTGATGCTTACTATGGAACCCAATGTAAGAAAAAGGTGTAATTCTTAAATTTAATTTCCTTTGTATGGTGTATAATTTACAAAATTAAAATTTGAATTTAGATGAAATAGAAATACAATAGAATGTTAAAAAAAACATAATAATAATGATGTAATTTTTTACAACCATCATTGTTACAATGACTAATTAAATTATATTAAAATTCACATTTAATTTCTTCTTGTAAACAACCTATTTGTTTTCTTTTTATGTACTTTTCCCATATACTAACATGAATTTATAAGCCAATTAATTTTAATAATATATAATAATACAACTTTTAATTATTCTTTGTATAAAATGACAATGCTGAATGCTGATTTAGGGAATGCACAAACCTAGGCACCCAATTCCTACAAACAAGAGGGTCCCTGTTGCATCATACACATGGTAGTGGAAACCATCGAATGGTATCAATGGATCAAAACAAACCTAGTTCATACAGATACACATGTGGAAGAAATTCAAGAAATCCAAGTTCAAACAAACAAGATCAGTAATGGAATATACGATACAACATTAAAAAAAAATCAATAACACTAGTGGATGGATTGGTAGAAGAACCAATAACACTAGTGGATGGATTGGTATAAGAGACTGTAAGGGAGAATGGGGGCATTTCAATGGGTGTAGTTGAATGGTGTGAGGAACTCCATCAACATATGGTTCTTGCACATGTAGGAATAGTATATTCACTCTTTCCACAATATTGAAGATGGGGCTAACCAACAACCCATTCTATATCCTATCACTAAGAAAGGGCATGATAAAGCATCCAATCCAATGAAAAATCCTAATCAAATGACAAAGAGGAAGATTTTTTATGTCCTCTCCACATCTATTTTATCTTTCGAAGTAATATCTTCGAAGAGGGTGATATTTACAAGGTGGAAATATAATTTTGATGAAAAAAAAACTCCAAATTTATGTTGATTTTGTAGCCTTACCCTTGATTAACTGAGAAGCAATTTAATTGATTCCATTGCATACACATTACATACATATTCAACATGAAACAACATGCAACTCTTTGACTTTTTTAGAACTTAAATAATCTCCAACATAGTTTCTCCATAAGATGGTATCTTTGTGATATCAATGGAAAAATGTCAAATGTTTGAATGTGTAACTCAATGTGCTCTCCCTCTCTATATGGTATAAGTAAATAATAATGATCTATATAATCATTCCAAGTATAATTAATGGTTTGCATAGATTACCTTTGATATAATGAATGAATCAACTTGTAATATAATGAATTAATCTTGATGTATTGCAATAGTGTTATGGGATAACACATCATAGGTATATGAAATTAACAAACAAGTGCCAAGATAGTTTGTTCATTTCTTTGACATTGGTATTGTGCCCAATTCAAGAAAGGAGCTCTGCAACTATAATTATTCACTATCGATGTTTGAAGCGTATTATTATTTGATCTATTTCTTTATCTTAAAATCATTTTCATATACAATAATACCATTTATCTATCCTATGTTGGCTCTATCAAATAAATTTTAATATTACTACTAATTATTCTATGGGAGATGTGATGAATTTTTCATGTATTTTTCTATGAGTTGAAGTCATAGAAATTTTCGTACATGACCTTCAATGCAAAATCCCGTGCTCCAGGGTGGAATAGACCTGGGCACACCTAGTCTCCTAGTGGCTTGAGGAACCATGTGACACCGCAATTTTTCAACTCGGCGGCAAGACCACACTGGTTTACTTGGCCCGAACTACGCCTAACACTTAGAATCTTTTACCATTTAACAATTTATAGTTACATCCATACTTAGAACATACTACATTAAGAAGAACACATCAATACACAATTAAACAATTGTGGAAGTAAATTGGGTGGTCAAACTGTCCTAATACCCACATTTTATTACAAAATACAACAATGTACCGAGCCTGCAGCTCGTGCCACACCAAAGAGGATTTACAAGGAGCTTCTACTTAGTTTATCCAACAATACCCCGTGTGAGATACAAAAGACATGCCTCTGTCATGCCACCTTGCAAAACCCTTTGTGCCACAGTCAAAAAGCTAGACGGGTCACTTATTCATGCTTCACTCCTGTAGTTCACGATGCCCTTTCCTCAGTTTGTTCAACCCCCTCTCTTGGCTGCCAAACTGTGTTCACCACTTATCTCCACACATTTTTTTCTTGATTGGTTCTCCCTTCATTTTGTTCTCACCCTTGTGAATATATAGGCACCTATCCTCATGAATCGGTGCGTCTCTTGCCCATGGGTGGTCCAACTCATATGTTTGGAAAGGTTTTCCACTTAACCGTCCAGTCGACCTTCATTAGGCACGCACGCCCCTTAGGTGAGTCCCAATGACTTGCCTAAGAGTGCCCTCGCCTTCGTCGACTCGTCATTTTCGTTGGGCACCCAAGTCTTGCCCACAACCATTCGTTAAACACACTATTGTATAACTTGTGTTGCACAACTCCTTGGATTCACCCTTGAAGTCTAACAACTTATTTTTCATGGTGATTGTTGTTGCAAGGGTTTGCACATTTTGGCATCGTATCTAAGTCTGCGCCCAAGTTTTCAGATAATTTATGAAGTGGAAAAGTCTATCCTCATTCGACATGTCTTTGATCTCTAACATCAATCCCGTGAACTCCTTGGTATAGGTATGGATCTTACTAGTGTGCTTAAGAGTCAACAATTGGTTTATAGCGACCCAAGCTTGATTTCCTGGACCAGACTGTGCCTTCAAGGCTGCCTTCATTTTTGCCCAATTTTCAATCTTTTCATTGGTCCTCCTAGCTTCCAAGTCTTCCACTCTGTTTCTCCACCAAATTTTCGCAGTTCCTGTCAAGAAAATAACAACAATGTTTACCTTGGATTCTTTTGGACTCCCATTCAGTTTCTCCAAGTACTGCTCCATATCCAAAAAACAAATTCCCAAAAACTTAGCGTTGCGAGTTTGGTCATATGGTTTTGGTTCTTTCATCTTGATTCACATCTGCACAACATATGAGCTTGGCCCACTGGTTATAGTTTGTTTTAGAAATGTGATGGTGTCCTCTTGGTCTTTCACCTTTTGGTTGATTGAAACCATGACATCCTCCATTTCCTTAAGTCTATCTTGGAAGTTGTTAGTCAAAGTACCAATGATCAGATTCCCGTCTCTTGGCACTCTCGAACAACTTTTTTAAAACCCTACAATAGTCTACCCATTTCGGCCTCCAACCGTTTGAACTTGTCACCATGTAGGCACATCACATCTGTTATCTTCTCCACTATTTTTTCTATGGCAAGGCGTTGGTCCTTCATCTTGAGTGTCTTGGGATCTCTCTTGATGTCACTATCGTCTGCATGCGAACCAACCATGCCCAAACTTCTAAGGATCTTCACAATTTGTGTAAGGTGTGCTGAGAATTGTCTTCAAGACTTCACCCAAGTTTCGTTACCAACTCTTCATCGAAATATGCAAGCTTCATTTCACAACCTGGATGCCTCTAAGGCGACCCCTTAGCCTGCCCAAACTTGTGGACACTCTATCTGACTCCTTCAACCAGGTCACCCTAGCCTTATGTTTTCACAACCCATGATCAGATCTTTACCAAGGCACGTCTCACTTCAGTGTTTGTGACGAACTTGCAAAAATCTTCGTTCTCTACTCTCCACCACTGCAACAGACTATTAATTTCTCTTAACCTAGCACCCGACCATTAATTACGAGAAAAAAACATTTATTGAGTAATAGTACAACTAGGTTATTAACGATAAATTTAGTGGAAGCACAAAATTGAAACCATACACATTGCACAAATATTTCTGGGTAAACATCCCTAGAAAACCCTGAAGGGAAAACCATACCTAGGTTTGATTTTATGAATTAAAATCCCAGGCTCCCATCCTGAGATAATGGCCCATTAGAGGAATACAATGCAACAATAGCCTAGCCCACCTGGCTGTTATCTCCCTTATTTCTCCTTTGCACCTTTCCTCAACCTTTCCCACTCACACTTGGATGAACTCTCTTCACCCACTCAATGAGATCTCATCACTCTCTGTGTGTGTCTCATCCTCTCACCTAGGATACCTTTTATTACATTGATTTAAGCCTAAATACAAAACCCTAGATCTCCTCCAAAGTGATCAACGATTGAGATTTAATCTCACGTTCACTTTAGATCTAATGGCTAGGATTTAATAAACTCACTTAAGTTAATAATGCCAACAAACTTAGGCATTTAACTTAATTAATCTCACCTTAATTTAAAATATCATTCACTTTAATAATTGACTCATAAAGTAAACTTTCTAAGGTTTTGAGTGGTTACAAGGATGACTTCCACATGCTATAAACCAAGCCTATGTGGAAGTACCTGTCTGATGATAAATACATCAACATAGATGATGATAAATACATCAACATAGACGAACTCACCAAACTATGCGAAGGGTAAAGTGCTCTGATACCAACTGTCATGACGACGACAATGGTGAATATCTCACCAAACCGTCCACCAAATCAACTCTACATAGTCTGCTTTGTTGTGTGATATGTTACATGCTCTGATACCAACTGTCACAACGTAAGGCCTAGACTTGCACTCTCCGACCAAGAACTGAAACGAAGATAATCGGGAAAGTCGGTGCACTGAAGGAACCGTGTCTTCATATAGGGGATGAGTCAGAGTTTCCTTGGGCGTGCGATGCCCAAAGGGGAGACTCAACCCGAGGTGACTTATGACACAAGTTAGATGGGGGCATTTGACGAAGTTAGTGGGCAGAATACCTGACGCATTACCAAATGGAAAATTGAATAAGACATGAGGAGGAAATTCTTAGGTGAGTTGGCCTGACTAACCTAAGGGATGCACACACCTCTGATGGGTTAGCTGGATGGATGGTGGTGTCGGTTGAAGATTCATTGGACGTAGCCAAGGCGTCGTGCAACACATGTTATACATTGAATTATTTAACGAAGGTTGTGGGAAAGACTTGAGGCACCCAATGAAACAAACAAGTCAACCAAGGTGAGGAGGGCACAATTAGGTGCATCAGACAACTCAACTAAGGGATGTGCACACCTAAACGAAGGTTGGTTGCATGGTTAAGTGGAAAAACTTGCCAAATGGATGAGTCGACCCACCCATGGGCAAGAGGCGTGTCAGTTCATGAGGGAGGGCGCCTATAAATGCAAAAGGGTGAGGCCAAAACAAAGAAAGGAATTAAGGAACCAAGTAACAAGTTGGTGAACACAATTTGGCAGCCAAGAGAGGGGTCAAATGAACTGAGGCAAGGGAAACAAGAATCACAAGAATGAAGCATGAAGAAAAAGTGACTCATGTATCTTTTCGACTGTGGCACAATGAGGTTCACAAGATAGAATGACAAAGGTCTGTATTTGTATTTTGCACCTGTGTATTGTTGATTATAAACTGAGCAGAAGCTCCTTGTAATTCTTCTTTGGTGTGACACGAGCTGCAAGCTCGACACACTATTGTCTTTGTAATAAAAATTGGGTGTTAGTTCGGTTTGGCCACCCACCTTACTTGCACAATTGTTTAACTTTGTACTTGATGCGTTCTTATTACTGTTGCATGTTCTAAGTATGAATGTTATAATAAACTTTTAAATGATAAAATATTCTAAGTGTTAGGCATAGTTCGGGTCAAGTAAGCCAGTGTGGTCTTGTCGTTGAGTTGAAAAGTTGCAGTGCCACGTGGTTCCTCAGGCCACTAGGACACTTGGGTGTGTCCGGGTCTGTTCCACCCTAGAGTGCTAGCTATGAGGGTATGAAAGATGGTATCGAAGCTTCTTGCAGTTTGGTGAGTACCCATGTTTCACCATTGCAATAGATGGTGTCAAAGCACTTTACCCTTTGCATAGTTCGACAAGTTTGTTCACAATAGTGGTGAAGAGTAGAGAACACAGATTTTTGTAGGTTCATCGCAAAGATTAAAGTGAGACATGCCTTGGTAAACATCTTATCGTGGGATATGAAGAAAGAAGGATCATGTGACTTGGTTGAAGGAGTTAGACATGGCTTCTAGGTTTGGACAGGCTAAGGGGTCGCCTTAGAGGTAGTCAGGTTGCGAAACAGAGCTTGCCGATTTTGGTGGAGAGTTGGTAACGAAAATTGGGTCAAGTCTTGAAGTTAGTTCTCAACACACCTTGCACACATTTTGATTATTTGATGCAGACCTCCCTTCTCTCCTAAGGGCAGCGCAACCTCCTAGTCTAGGATCGATCAACAAACCGAGTCTGATTGAAAATTTGTTCCCTCAGGAACCTCAATTAACTGATTAGGCCCCCTTCTTCTTAAGGAATTGGTTCTATGGAACCCGCGGGTGCTTCCTTAATGATTTAAAGCTTCAGCGCAATTAGGCGCTAGCTCTCTCTTGGCTAAGCCCCTTCTCTCACGTGACTGTTGGCAATGACCATGCGATTAAATGAAAGGCGCATCGCGTTTTGTGTTTGGGCCTTTGCATGCGAGTCACTCTGATTCTACCGTCTTCCGAAATCTTGACAGGAGCCTAGTGCATGCTAGCTCCTCTATTCTCCTTCACCGATGTGACCCTTTGCTATGACCGTGGGCCAATCTTTAGAGTGTGTCACGATTTCGCGTTTCGCGAGTTCTCACTTTACGAATCGTCTCCCTGGACAATCAACGGTCCAAATCTCTCCCCGATCCGACGACTCAGATCAAATCGTGATTTCGCGATTCGCGAGTTCTCAGAACTCTTGCCTCTGATTTCCCGAGTCACGAAATCCCGACAAGGCCAGATCTAAAGTTCAGCTCCCTCCTTCGATCAACGACTGTGATCAAATCACGATTTCATGTTTCACGAGTTCTTGTAACTCTGTCTTCGACTTCTTTGAGTTACTAGTCAGCGAAAGGCTGATCTTTTTGCACGCATCCTCCTTGACGATGGACGGTCTCGATGGTTTCAGAACAACCAACAACTGTGATCCTTTTGCGAGTTCTCCCTTCACGACTCCTCTCGACTCTGCTCTTTGACCTTTCCACCCTGCGAGTCAACGGAATACTGAGCTCTCACCATGTGTCCTCCTTGATGGACTACCACGATCAAATCGCGATTTCGCACATCGTGAGTTTGAACAGTTATTTTCTTTGACCTTCTTTCTCTGCGAGTCAGCGAAATGATGAGCTCTTGCCACGTCTCCTCCTTGATGGACTGCTAGGATTGCTGCGGCTCGCAGCTCCTCGGGTCTTTGGCTCTTGTCTTCAGAAGGTTAAGGTGTGTGCACCTTACCTTTAGATCAATCTTTGTTGATCCACGTGCTCAGATATGACGGATGATATCTTTTCTTTTGCGCTAAGATGAAATGACTGCGATCTTTTCCCTTGCACTCAGATCGAACGACTACGATCTTTTCTCCTCTACTCTTTCTTCTCATTGTCTAGATGCTGATTAGGCAGTCCATATATATCCTCTGCAGCTGATCTAACAATAGTTGTCGCTCCTCCTCTTGAGATTGGAATTTCTCCCGTCTTGGAAGAATTCTCTAAGTGTCAAAGGCTTTGACCCTTGATCCTCCTGCGAGCCCGATGACTCTGAGTCTCGCCTGCGTTTCTGGAAACGCTACCTCTCCTTTGAGCTTTGAAATTTCTTCATATTAAAGAGTTCTTAAAAAGAATCCTTTACGCCTTCCTGGCGCTCCTTGGTTCTCGTCGTTTGACTTCTTATGGAGTCTCTTCGACTCTGAGTCGAATTCTGGAATCGTGCACTCCTTGCAAGCGATTCTTGTGCAAGATCTTGAATTCTTGCAGATGACTGTGCGCACCTTGCGGCAATCGCTTTCCACTCTTTGCAAAGAAAATCTTACGTTGTTCCTCCTGAGATTTATGAGTCAAAATAGATCCTGTCGACGCACTCCTTGCAGGCTGTGTGCACACCTTGCACCGACTCACGGATAAAAGCAATCTTGAGTTATTGAAGCATTTTTGAGTTACATACACTCACAGTAAGATTCAATCATTCTTGGAAAAGAAACAACAACAGTAAAAGACAAGTGCAAGAAACAATAGTCTCACACATTTGGATCAATTTTCCTCGGTTATCTTCATTCCAAATGAAAAGATGATTACAGCGAAAACCAAAAACAACTACTGTTCAAAAACTCTACTTGCAACTCTACTTTCGCCCCTCTACTTGCAATTCTCGTTATTCTTTGCAACTTTTACAATGTTGTGCAATTTTATGCAACTCCCTCCTTAAATCTTACAAAACCTCTCTTTATATTAGAGGGTCCTTCAAAAGAAAAACTAACTGCTATCTAACTATGGTTACATTGAGACTAGGGTTAACTCCTTGGTCACACGTACTCAATTTGTTTCCACGCGCGTGATGTTTCCTCCTTTGTTTCTATCAGCTTAAAAAATTGCAGTATTGGCCAGCGTTCAAGATTCTGAATTGGTCCTCAGGAACTGAGTTGTCCTACCATGTGATCTTGCTGACGATGCTCTTGCATCATACTCCCCCTGGAAAAAAAATCATGGACTCCTGTCCATGAGCTCCTGCCTCAGATTTCCATGCTTCTGGAGATCAAATTCACTCTCCCAATGACATCTTTTATTGGGCGTCCCTTCCACTTGATCAGATATTCAAAACATGTCTTCCTCCTAGTCCTCTTATCAATCCTCTAATCAACCATCTGTTCCATCTGTGGGCTTTCTGCTATAGGCACTTGTTTCTCCCACTTAATCTTCTCTTGACCTGTTGATCCCTCTGATATGGCTTAATAAGTTTCCCAAGATTTTGTTTACCACCTCAGTCTGCCCATCTGTCTGAGGGTAATAAGCTGAGATGAAGGACAAATCCGTCCCCAACTTCTTCCACAGTTTTCTCCAAGAATAACCAACAAATTCCATGTCTCTGTCTGAGACAATGCTTTTAGGTAGGCCATGAAGTCTTACAACTTCCTTAAAGAACAGAACTGCAACATGTGTTGCGTCACTGGTCTTCTGGCATGGGATAAAGTGTGCCATATTTGAGAATCTATCCACCATCACAAATATGGGATCACATCCTCTTTGCGTTCTTGGTAGTCCCAACACAAAATCCATCCCTTCAACAATTGATTGCCCTTGAACAACAATCCCTCTTGAATCATATACTCCATGGCTAGGAAAATCATGAGATCTTGCTCATGGCTCTCTCTGCTATGTTGTTGAGATCCTCCAGGGTCCCATACTTTCTCTTGGATCTGTTCATCTACTCCTTTTCCTTGTTGCTTCTTTTGTTGTTACTTCTCAATTTCTTCCTCTGTCAGAGTGACTTCTGTCATCTCCTCTTGTGTTGGTTCAACTTCAAATTCTTCCAGCTCCTCCCCAGGCTGGTATGCTCCTCTACTTGTCTCCAATTTGATCCGTTGGATGTGTAGGATTTGCACTATCACCCTCCTCTCTAGGGCTTCCAATTCCTCATACAATTCAACAAAATCTATGTTGTTTGTTTGCTCTTCTACTATAGGCTCCAGTGTTGCAGTCGTCTCCTGTTCAACTTCCTGGCTGAAAATTTTGATCAATTCCGCTGAATGCTCTTCTCCTTCTACTGAGGAAAACATCAGTGTCTTCTCCATCTCTCCCTCTATGACAGTCACTGGTGGCTATCCTTCTTTTGTTGTTGCATCTACATCACATACACAATTAGATTTAAAAGAAATTGGCTCCATGGCCTCCTGCTCGGATTCTTATCGCACTACCTCCTCATGTACAACTCTTGTATTAGTCTCTACTGGAATATTTGAATTACCCCAATGATTAGGACACTCCTTTGATCCTCTTCTGTCATCACTTCTTGCTGATCTGACCTATCAACTGAGTTCATGATACTCTCACATAGCCCCATCTCTTCTCCCTTGCCCACCTGACAATATGGAATTTTTTCTCTGCCCACCTGGCAGCTCATGAAATCAATTGATCTCATCTCATTGCCCACCTGACAATATGAAATTTCATTACTACCCACCTGGAAATATATGAGATCTTCAACTGATCTCTCTCCATTTCCCACTTGGCAACTTGAAAGTTCCCTTCTTCCCTCCTGGCAGTTTATGAGATCCCTAAATGATCTCTTCTCCTCATCATCACTGAGGTTCCTCCCAATCTCTAGTTCATAGATGTGAATCACTTTCTCCTCCGTGTCACTGAGGTCTTCAGCACGCCTCAACTACCTTCTCAACAATTGTTGTTGTCCTCTGGCAAACAATTTCTATAGAAGCCACTTCACTTTCCTCTTCAAAGGCTATTCATAGGTCCAATGTACCTAGGACTCTTGTTGCATCCTCAATGCTAGTTTTTCCATTCTCACTCTTATCTCAACAAGTTCCCCATCAATTTTTGCTTTACTTTTCTTTTCTCATTTACAACTGCACTAGGGATAGCCACCTTCTTCTCTGTCCTCATCCCTCCTGGATATCTACCATTTGCTGCACACCTTGCAACAATATTCACAGAGCATCAATACCCTATCTTCATTCACCTGCTGTCCACAAGCGAACTTCAGTTTCTGAGACATTTGATATCATCATATCGCCTTTGCCTATAATTTGTAGACACAATTCAACTCTTGATACTAATTAATGTAGTCAGCCTGTCTCCTCCATCTCCTTTGCCTAAAATCTACAGACAAAATTTGCTCTGATACCACTTGATGCAGACCCCCCTTCTCTCCTAAGGGATGTGTGACCTCTTGGTCTAGGATCAATCAAGAAATTGAGTCTGATTGACTCTTTGTCCCCTTAGGAACCTCAATTAATTGATTATGCCCCCTTCTTCTTAAGGCGCTGGTTCTATGGAACCTGCGGGCTCTTCCTTAATGCTTTAAATATTCAACGCAATTAGGCGCTAGATCTCTCTTGGATAATCCCCTTCTCTCACGTGACCGTTGGCAGTGACCACACGCTTAAATGAAAGGCGCGTCACAATTTCACGTTTTGGGCCTTTGCATGCGAGTCACTCCGACTCTCCCATCTTCCGAAATCCCGACAGGAGCCTAGCGCATGCTAGCCCTTCTATTATCCTTCACCGATGTGACCCTTCACTATGACTGTGGGCCAATCTTTCGAGCACGTCGCGATTACGTTTTTTGCGAGTTCGCACTTTGTGAATCGTCTCCCTGAACAATCAACGGTCAGATCTCTCCCCGATCCGACGACTCAGATCAAATCGTGATTTAGCGGTTCACGAGTTCTCATAACTCTTGCCTTTGATTTCCTGAGTCAGGAAATCCCGACAAGGCTAGATCTACGGTTCATCTCCCTCCTTCGATCAACGACTGTGATCAAATCGTGATTTCATGTTTCGCGAGTTCTTGTAACTCTGTCTTTGACTTATTTGAGTCACTAGTCAACGAAATGCTGATCTTTCACCACGCGTCCTCCTTGATGATGGACGGTCTCGATGGTTTCAAAACAACCAATGACTGTGATACTTTCATGAGTTCTCCCTTCGCGACTCCTCTCGACTCTGCTCTTTGACCTTTCCACCCTGTGAGTCAACAAAATGCTGAGCTCTCACCACGTGTCCTCCTTGATGGATGACCACGATCAAATCGAAATTTCGCACATCGCGAGTTTGAACAGTTATGTTCTTTGACCTTCTTGCTCTGCGAGTCAACGAAAATGATGAGCTCTTTCCATGTGTCCTCCTTGATGGACGGCTAGGATTGCTGCGGCTCCCAGCTCCTCGGGTCTCTGGCTCTTGTCGTCAGAAGGTTAAGGTGTGCACACCTTACCTTTAGATCAACGACTGTTAAGGTGTGCGCACCTTACCTTACCTTACCTTTAGATCAACGATTACAATGAAAACCAAAAGCAACTATTGTTCAGAAACTCTACTTGCAACTCTACTTTCGCCCCTCTACCTGCAACTCTCACTATTCTTTGCAACTTTTACAATGTTGTGCAATTTTATGCAACTCCCTCCTTAAAGCATACAAAACCTCTCTTTATATTAGAGGGTCCTTCAAAAGAAAAACTAATTGCTATCTAACTATGGTTACATTGAGACTAGGGTTAACTCCCCGATCACACGTGCTCAATTTGTTTCCATGTGTGTGATCTTTCCTCCTTTGTTTCTATCAACTTCAAAAATTGCAGTATTGGCCAACGTTCAAGATTCTGAATTGGTCCTCAGGCGTTGAGTTGTCCTGCCACGTGTGCTTGCTGACGATGCTCATGCATCATTATCTTTAAGATTTTGGGCATGGTTGGTTCACATGTAGATGGAAACAATAGTTGAAAATATAATGAATGTGATGTGCTTACATGGTGAAAAGGTTGAACAATTGTAGGCTGAAATGGGAAGAATTTTGCAGGGGTTTTACGAAGCTGTTCGAGAATGCCAAGCAACAATGAATATAATCATCGGTACTCTGATTGATGACTTCCAATACATACTCAAAGAAATGGAAGATGCCATAGATTTGGTCAACCAAAAGGTGAAATATCAGGAGGACATTATGACATTGCTAAAACAAGTTGTATCCAGTGGGTTGAGCTCATTCGTTGTGTTGATGCAAATTAAGACGAAATGACCAAAACCATATGACGAGACTCACAACACTAAGTTGTTGGGAAATTTATGTTAGGATATGGAGCAGTACTTGGAGCAGTTGAATGGAACTGCAGAAGAATCCAAAGTAAACAATGTTTCTATTTTATTGACAGAGATTGCGAAAATTTGGTGGAGGAACCATGTGGAAGACTTAGCAACTGGGAGGACCACCGAAAATATCAAACACTAGGAAGAGATGAAGGAAACCTTGAAGGCACAATTTGGTCTGGGAAACCAAGCTTGGGTCTCTAGAAACCAGTTGTTGGCTGTTAAGCACATTGGTAAGATCCAAACCTATATCAAGGAGTTCATAGGCTTGATGTTGTAAATTAAATACATGTCAGAGGAGGATAGACTTTTCCACTTCATGATTGATTTTTAGATTTTGGCATAGAGTGAGTTGCTACGCCAAAACGTCCAGATCCTTCCAACAACAATCATTGCGACAGACAAGCCGATATACTTTCAAGGGTGAAGTCAAAGAAGGTCCAAAGAATGATGATGCCCAATGTGAGAAGCAGAGAAAGAAAATGAATGATAAGGGGAAGTCGAAGGCATATAAAGACAACAAAGACAATACAAAGCATATAGATTTGCAAAAGGAGAAAAATCTGGTTTCATGTTGGATATGTGCGAAGGAACATTATGATAAGAATTGTCCATTGAAGAAAAAATTGAACGCTTTAGAGAAAGTGGACGACCCATCCGTGGGAGTGCTGCAGGTTTTGGGTGTTGTTGCAGAGGCAGAACCAACAACAAGTCAAGACCCTGATGTGACGAGACTTAGCTATATTCAGGCAGAGATCAATGGGAAAACAACTTTAGAAATGGTGGACAATGGTTCTACTCAAAACTTCATGAAAGAAGATGTTGCACAGAGTCTTGGATTGCGGTTTGACCAGGAACACACTTCTTTCAAAGCGATAAACTCAGGCGAACAAGAGATTGTTGGCACAAAAAAAAATGTTTCTGAAGCTTGGGGAATGGATTAGGAGGGAGAGTTTCATTGTTGTTCCACTAGATGATTACACAGTAGTGATGGGTCAAGAGTTCATGTAGACCGAGAAGGAAGTTCCCATTTTGCATGTAGATAATTTAGCTATCTTTTCTGGACCAATTTCATGCCTGATGCCTACAATGAATGGGAATAGGGGGATGATGATGTCTTCCTTACACTTGATTGAAAACCAACACCCTTTCTTAGACATTAGTGGACAAAGTGAAGAGGTGGACGAACCAAGTTACTTAGATGGTCCGAAAGTGTTGGCAGACTCGGAATGGCACATCAACAAGATAGAAGATATATTGGTTTATGTCATACATGGCATGGAGAAGTTCACTGACTTTTATGAATTAAGTGGTTCGAAGGAATCAATGGAAACATTGGAGACAAAGAAGCCAGAGCTTGATGAACAAAGAGTTGAATCCTTTCACTGCAAACATGTGTGATGGGGAAGAACAACCCTATTACAAATGTGCCAAAGAAGAGGTTGGACAAATTGAAAAAACACTTGGAGGTGGTGAATGGCCCTACGATCTAGAACTTGAGATCCTTTTGGAGGAGGATGATGGAAGAATTGGATCCAACATTCCATTGATGTTGTACTCGACAAAGAAGTATGGTGACACTTTGAAGTTTTCAACGAAGAAAGATGAGGATGGAAGTAATGGCTCGTTGGGTTGCCCCCTTCCATTCTCGCATTGAAACATGGTCATAAAGACAAGAACAAGCCGACTAGATGGTGCCTCAGAGGCAGACACCACAACAACTTAGTAGGATGTGATGGTTGAGAAGTGTTAAAGAGAAACATATGGTTTTGGTGTTGAAGTGAGTTCTTGTGGATTTGGTGTTGGAATAACTACTTGACTAGCTATAAGACACAAGGGGATCCAACGCACATTGACAATAGAGGTAGCCAGAGTAAGGATGCAACAAGGAGACATAGAGAAAAATCTTAGGTCATTACAAATGTGGATTGTGACTGCAACAGGTGAAGTGTTATTGAGGGTTGTTGGGATGGAAACAAATTGGAGTGGGGGCGGATGTAATACCTGGGGCACCAAGCCCAGGTGTGTTCTCTACTCAACGTTTTTCATCCCGCAAGGCTCTATTGCCCTAGGAATCTAAAAATCCCTCAAGCTCCAAGTAGTACACACAAGGAAAAATCCATATTATATCATCAACCCTTAGTATAACACTGGAATTTTCCATCATGGGTATGGGCACCCATGAGATATATTATCATCATTGAGCATTTAGCCTAAAAACTACTCTTTGATCAAGTCTTACTCATGGCATAATACATGACAACCAACCATGTGTCAAATACATAGTAATGTGTGAATCATCACTTAACAAATCAACATAATCAAATGCCATGATCAATTTATCCATATACGATCTTTCATTTATCTAAGCCTAATTATACAATGTCTCAATACTAATTTATTATCATGTTAACATCAAAATTACTAAATTCAATATACTAAATATATTCATTGCAAAAGTCAATGAATCATAAATTATCTACAACATATCATAATCATATCCATAACATAATAACCATAATGTCACATATGGAATATCAAAACCATAAACAAAACCATCATTAACATATCACCCAGTGTCTCATCAACACAAACAATGTACAAGTAGAATTTAAACCAACACATATTAAATCTACCAATCCAAGTCACATGGGAAAAACAATAGGCGTTACATGAATGTTACCAAGGTAAATTATTGTTCCAATTGACTAACCCAATTCTGACCCTTGTGTCACCAAACTTCCATATCTTAATCCTAGGAAATCTCTCATTTTGTTATTATTTCTCATGGTACTCACTTTTGGGTGATGTCTCTTCCTAGATAATGAATTCAATCATTCAATTTCCTAGAGACTTAAGTGTGGAAACGAGTTTTTCCTCAAGTTGTTTTATTGTGATGAAATCATATTGAAAATCCATGTTGTAAACAATCCCTAATTTGAGCTAAATTTTGACAACAACAACAAGGGGCCAATGCTTACACACTCCCTCTACTGGGTTCCTTCAACATCCTCAATCAAATACTTTATTTATTATGTGATAGGGACAAAACATGCCCGCCTTTTGGTCTTATGAATTGTATGCCCTTGATTTTAGCAATGTCTAACATAAGGTGAGCAAGAGAAGGAACAATGGTCTTCTCAATACTACAATTTTCAACCATTTTCAACAAGGTTTTAATGATACTCCATAACCCTTTTTTACACATGCTACTTAACACAAGATTTGCTAGAAAAATGCAATAGGTTTATAAATTTGTTTTTAGGGATTATATATTGTTTCAATGGTTGTGGAGGAGATTAATCACTCAAAACAATCAATGAGCTACAATCATGTGCCTTTCACCTCTATGTGGGTGGACACGTGGGTAGGTGGGTGATTGTTGGATCATGGAACTTCCTAAATTTGCAATGAGTGCTACCAATGAATTCAATCCAATTGAACATGTCTTTTTTTGAACCCTAGCTATGAAGTGGAATAATTCCTATCGTTGCAAATCTGAGTTTTTCTATGTCCTATGGCTGCAATCTTTCAAAGTCGCTATAAAAGGAAACAATGGGAGAAATGTGTGAAATGACACTGCTTGGAAAAAACAAAAAGATAATTTGAACATAGGAGCCAAGCAAAGAGCTTAAGGGAGAATACACCAACAAAAGTTGTGGGCGTACATGACATGTTCCTTACTGGAAGAGGTCACATTCACATATTTGTGACAAAATATCATGTTAAATCAAAGGCTTTGTCACCTTTGAACCCTTGTGAGGATCATGGTGGTGCTTGCTAATATTATGGTAGCTTCGGGAGGTATGAACCTCCATCGTGACCTATGACGAGATTAGAATACTTCGGAAGGAAGCAAAGAAGTGAAGGAAACCCTAGATAAGTTGTCGGTTGCAGAAATATATTTAATATGAATTTATTAATACCCAGAAGGAGAAGTTGACCCCAGTTAAACTGCCCAGACTACTATAAATATAGGGCGCCATTTCTCATTATTCTCATCTCAGCAGTTGCAGAGAGAACTGGATCTGCGCAGGTGCAGTTGCAGCTTGTGCGCAAGTTTCTGGGAAGGTGTGCGCTAGCCTTTGGGTGGGATTATCTGATTAGCTTGGGTTCTATTCTTGCTTGGTGCATTAGCCTCTCTTGGCTATTGGATTTCTACTAGGATTCTCTTCTCTGTCAAGGTTAAGGTGCTTGGAGGGTGGCTTTGGCCTGTGGTTGGGTGACGAGGGTATCATCAATGGTAAAATGAGCACAATCTTCTATATTCTAATAGGTTATGGGCCCACACCCTCTTCAGTCATCCTAAAACGCTGGAAGGAAGCATAGCCGCTAGATATTGAACTCGTTGAGGAACTGCCACTAGGGTTACTAGCAGGAGCAGCTTCCAAAAACACTGCAGCTAGGGTTACTAGCAGAAGCAGTTGCAGAAACCCTAAATCTTTGATCCGACACCTTGTGATGGAGCATCTCGCCCAAGAAGTAGATATTCAGATGCGCCCTAAATCAGTGCACCTCTTGGCTCTCTCAGAAGACATAAATGACGAAGTTGAAGTTTTGGATCAAGGCATGACCAGTTACCAGTCAACCGAAGACATGTGTGAAATAATCAGTCTTTTACACTACTTAGTACTCACCGGGACGATTGAAGATGATATGTGGATAATCGATAGTGGAGCTTCCAGGAACATGACGGGAGATCAAGCCAGACTCTCAAATCTAAATGAGAGAAAGACATCATACAAAGTGGAGCTTGGAGACAAAAACACTTACCCCGTCGAAGGATTTGGACAAGCCTCCGTCAAGTTGGAATCAAGTAATCATGTTCACTTAAGCAATGCTTTATATGTACCTGGTTTAGAAAAGAATCTTGTATCAATATCATGTTTAGAAGACAAAGGAAACATAATAGCTTTCATGGATGGAAAGGTGTTATCATGGCATAAGAATTCCAGCATAGAGGATACTAGGGTTATTGGAAGTCATGAAGGAAATCTGTATAGACTACTAGAACAAAATGAAGAAGCTCTAGTACATGACGAAGTCAACCCTAATGAACTTTGGCATAGAAGGTACGCTCATATCAATTATCAAGCATTACCTTTCCTCAGAAAAATGGTTGAAGGAA
>ML799266.1:349577-367560 GCA_009831015.1 Picea engelmannii
TGATGGATTGTAAGTCCATGGACACTCCTATGAATGCGGATATAAGAAAAGTGAAAGTTCCAGATTTTGATCCAGTAGATCCATCTCTATATCGACAACTAATTGGGTCATTGATGTATTTGGTAAATACTCGACCAGACATTAGCTTTGTTGTGACTACACTAAGCCAATTCCAGGTGGAACCAAGACATGAGCATTGGATAGCTGCAAAGCATGTATTAAGATATATTCGTGGAACAATAAACTATGGTTTGAGATATACCACATCCAACAATATACAACTTCATGGATTCACAGACTCTGATTGGGTAGGAAGTGCAGAAGACAGAAAGAGCACTTCAGGTATGTGTTTCAGCTTGGGCTCCTCTATGATATCTTGGGGCAGCAGGAAACATAAGTCTGCCGCACTTGGCATAGCAGAAGCAAAGTATATGGAAACATGTGAAGCATGCACTGAAGCAATATGGTTAAGGAAGTTAATCTCCGATTTATTTGATCAGATTCCAGAATCGACCATAATATATTGTGATAATCAGAGTTGTATAAGATTATCAAAACAAACTGTGTTTCATGAAAGGTCGAAACACATTGAGATCAAATATTACTTTATTCAAGATAAATTCTAGGAAGAAGAGGTAAAGCTCGAGTATATCCCCACTGATGAGCAGATAGCAGACATTCTGACAAAACCTCTATCCAGGATAAAGTTTGCATATTTCCGAGAGAAGATGGGGATCATGGAAATAACTCCCTTAGCTAAAAGGGAAGACTCTCCAGGTTAGGAGGGAGCACTAAAATATTATTGAAAAACATTGTTGAAAAACATTATTGAAACATTTATCTTTGTGATTGAAAAATAGTCCAGATTGGACAGATTCTTTCCTGTTTGGAAAGTGGATTGAGATTTTCTGACGGACAACAATTTCCCATTGCGGTTAACATGGGAAATGGTCCAGATTGTTGATGTATCATAAATAATGACTTCCCATTGTGGTTAACATGGGGAGTGGTCTAGGGAAGTCTCTCTTCTTGAGGGTTACTCAAGAAGACTGGCCCGCCTCGCCGGACAACGATTTCTCATTGTGGTTAACATGAAGAATGGTCCGTTTTGGAGACAATCGTTTCCTCTTGTGGTTAACAGAGGAAATGGTCTGGACAATCATTCCTTAGGGTTTATACATTCTCTCCAGGGTGCACTTTGATTAGTGTAGGAGGAATGGCCCAGGGTGGGGAATGGTCTAGGCTCAACAATCAGGAACAAACATTTCTTAGGGTTTATACATTCTCTCTAGGGTGCACTTTGACTAGTGTAGGAAGAATGGCCCAGGGTGGGGAATGGTCCAAGTTCAGAAGACACGACAGTTATTCTTCCTTGTTTGAGAAGAATAGTCCAGATATCTCATTGTTCTACTATGAGGGCATATATTCTTTCATATCTCACAGATGTGAGTGAAAGATTGGCCCAGATGATTCAGTTTATTTTAACAATATTTTTCTGTGCAGGTTGGCATCAGATGATTGTTATGGAGACTGTCTGTCTCCAGACAGTAGAGATATACTACTGTGGTGGATTTGTTCCACTGTTTGGGACTATGTGTCACAGTTTGAGTAGTTGCGTACTACCTTGAATAAACACAGGTGTGTTTTATCAATTGATATTGTACCAGTTGTCATAGGAGATTATCCACTTGGATAATAATGACGGTGCTCATGATACTACCATTTGAATGGTTTGTTTGTGCTCAAGACCATACCTCCCTAGCTAGGAGGGAGTGTTGATATTATGGTAGCTTCCGGAGGTATGAACCTCTATTGTGACCTATGGCGATATTAGAATATTCCGGAAGGAAGCAAAGAAGTAAAGGAAACCCTAGACGAGATGTCAGTTGCAGAAATATAATTAATATAAATTAATTAGTACTTAGAAGGAGAAGTCGGCCCCAGTAAATCTGTCAGACCACTATAAATACAAGGCGCCAGTTCTCATTATTCACACTTCTCAGAATTGCAGAGAGCAGTTTTTGTGCACTACAGTTGGCAGTTTTGTGCACAAGTTTATGGGGAAGGTGTTGCGCCAGTTTCTGGGTGGGACTATCTGATCAACTTGGTTTCTATTCTTGCTTGGTGCATTAGCCTTGCTTGGCTATTGATTGCTACTAGTATTCTTCTCTGTCAAGGTCAAGGTGCTCAGAGGGTGGCTTCGACCTATGATTGGGTGACAAGGGTATTGTCAATGGTAAAACGAGCACAATCCTTCATATTCTAACACCTAGTACACCACTTAGCTCTCCAACTACAAATTCCAAAATGCAATCTCAAGATATCATAAACAAGCAACATAACACACACAATAATGAAAGGAAAATATGGAGTCTAAGGATTCAACATATACAACTAGTGCAACCAACATGGTCAATTCAGGGGTTTTTGTCCCCTGCACCTTGACATGTCTCCATTGGAGTTCAAACCCCCCTATGAGGTTTTCTTTTGGGTAGATCAAATCAAATCTATAATGATACAATGATATATGTCACAAAAAAACTTATGAAAGTTAAATTCAAGAACCTTATTCTAACAATAACAATAACAATAACAATGGTGGATTTGAAAGACATGGTTGTAAAGGTTGAATTTAACAATCAATATCTAACACAGATTATCTCTGATTTGATCTCTTAATAACCCCTTCAATCTTCTTTAAGGGATATTTCCCTATTACAAGATGGAACCTTAGACCTAAAAAACATGCAAGCAAAGATCTAAAACTAGTGGAAATGGATAGAGGAAAAACAAAAAAAACTTGGGTCCAAGTTGTGAAGATAAATAAATCCCTTGAGTTGTGGAGGAGGTTTTCCAAGCTAGGATCAAGGGGAGGTTGAGGTAGTCTAAAGAATTGAACCTTAGGGAATATCTCCTCTCTTCCTCCAACCCACTACGATATGGTTTATCCTTCATCCATGACACCCTAGACTTCAAGAATATTGACCTAGAAAAGTTGTTCAACACAACAAACTCCATTCTGATCATTCAATTTTGGCACTTGCACAATTGTCTTCGTGCACTTAAAGCCAAGAATAAACTTAAGTCCCTTCCTAAAAAAAATTTCTTTATCCATATCTCACAAGGTTCCAAGTAGAGGAATTCAAGAAAGTAAGATAATAAGTATCCACAACAGTGAAGGAAGGAAAGTGGGCGGTGGTTCAATATCCCAAAGCGATTATTTAAGGCTCTCCCTTGGGGGAGACCTTGGCCAACCAAATGATGCTCCCAACTAGGTAAAGGGGAACCTTCATCCATCTCCATTACTTATTGAAATTGTAATAGTTCAATTTGGTCACTTGTTAGCACCTTCCAAGATGTGCTCACTTGTAGAGACCTTATTTTTCGCATAAAGATAACTGGGACAAAGGACTTCCTCAAGGGAATGGTTATTAAGGACACCCTTGTGATTTTTTCATTTTTCGTTTTTTGTTTACACACCATCATGAAACTTTGACTCCATACATTGCCCTATGCACTTGGATTTGCACACTTGCTCAGATCTCTTCAAGGGCCATGTTCAATATCTTGAACAGGTCAAGAAATTGTATTTGTTGGTGACATGCTGCAACATGGAGATCACACAACGATCAATTTGCAGAGGCCATAAATTGTTTGCAAAACCCCCTTTTTCGGCTTACAAGGACGTGTGAGATAGATACAAGTGGGATGGAAAAGCGATTTAATGGTATAGGTACATGTGGGATGGAAAATGACAATTACCATCTGGACTTTGGGAGTAGGTTGATTGAGAAGGGAGGCCATGGAATTGGTTTCCAACTTGATTATGATGAGAAAAATAGTAGCTACACAAGAATCAAAAGTCTTGTCAATAAAGAGTTGAAGCAATATTTTCTACGTGAGTTCCTGAATCGACTAGATGAGATCATTGTGTTTAGACAACTCACAAAGATAGATGTGAAAGAGATATTGTAAAACAATATTTGGAAATCCCACAACCGAGCCGATTCGAGCAAGAATATTGATATTAATTGAGAGAAAAAATATAGATCAACTATCACAAAAAAATCAATTTTGCACAAACCTTGTAGATAAGGTGGCTTCTTCTCTTGATTGTTTACTTCTCTTTCTTTGAGYGAGCTTACTTGCCATTGATCAACGAAATATATAGTTGTATCAAGACATCTCATCTCCCATGGAACACTACCATGAAGGAGTCATAACACTTCATCTTCCATGGAAAGATAGCTACCATTATCATGCCCTCGTGATTAAAGGAGCTTTGATACCATGTTAAAAAATAAAACACACAACACAGAGCCAACAATATGATGGAAAATGCCTCAAGCCATCTTCTTCAATTATTCACACCAAAGTTACAAATATATAGTACAATGGGTGATGCCACCTCGTAGAGAGAACTGCTCTAGATCCAAACACCTTGCATGGTGAATAGGCTAGGAAATATTAACTAAATCATTGAGTCATCACTTGAAGATAAATCACTAATATTATAAATGAATAATACAATTAAAGGTGATAAGAAGACTTAGTGATTGGTAAGGTAAGCCATAGGATAACATCATCCACCCCTGCTACAATACTAGTTTCCACTTGTTTGGCCTTCACCTTCTTCTTCTCTGACTACTGGCTAGCATAATGTCCCAATTGGTGACAACTAAAACACTTCACCTTACTCAAGTCTCTCTTTCATGGACTTGAATCTTCCTTCTTACCCTTCTTGTTCCCTTTCTTGCTTCCCTTCTTTGTCCTTTCGATGGAGGCTACTTCTTCTACTTCCGTTCACTACATTGAACAGGAATCCAACTTGATATCTTCCTACATGAGGTCATCCCAAAGTTTTGTAAAGGTTGGAAACTTCTAACGAGCATATACACTTTGAAGAAAAAGCCTCTAACATGAGACAAGTCCATACAAGGCAATGGACACCAACTCCTTATCTTCCACATTGTCCCCATGGTAGCTAATTGATCTCTCATCTTTGTGATCCTGGCTAGGTAACTCACCATTGTATATGTCTTGCTCATGCGAAGGGTTGAAAGCTTGTTTTGAAAGAGTATTTGTCTAGAGACACAAGAACTTTGAAATAAACCAACCAAAGCTTCAAACATCTTACTAGTAGACTTGTCTACAATGTGAAGGATAATGTTGACGTGGAAAAATCCTACTCAAGCATAGTTCTATAGCGGAGTGCGAGCAAACAATCTCTGACTCAATTTTATTAAAAAAATATTAAGCTTATATAGCTTTACATGAAGAGAACTAACTCAACAAATCTAGGAGAAAAATACTCACTAGATCCTAAGAACTAGCAACAAATCTCAAGAATAGATATAGTTGGAGAAATGCTCTCAACTACTCCATAAGACTTGGAAACCAAACAGATCCATCACACAAATCCACTATAATAATCTCCTAATCACATGTGAAGTACTAAATATCCCCATCATTCCTCCCCACAACATAAGCATTGGCCTCCAATGCTTTCAGGAGAGAGGGAAAACATTGTTGCTATAGTCAATGTTGAAACAAGCATGATGCAGATGTTGACCTTAGCGATAAGGCAAGAAGCGGTAGATCCATGATGAATCCAGTAAGACAAAGGCCTACAAGTGAATGATAGGGATTATTTAGTGCTTCACATATGATTAGCACATGTACTTAGCTTATCACATTAGTATTTGTATTAGGAGATTATTATTGTGGATTTGTGTGATGAATCCTTTTGGTTTCCTAGTTTCATGGAGTAGTTGAAAGCATTTCTCCAACTATCTCTATTCTTCACATTTGTTGAGTTAGTTCCCTTCATATAAAGCTATAAGCTTATGATTTGTTTAATAAAATTAGTTAGTTATCTTCATGTAAAACTATAAGCTTATGATTTGTTTAATAAAATTGAGTTAGAGATTGTTTATTCGCAATTTGGTGTAGAACTCTGCTCGAGTGGGATTTTTCCACATTAGAAGTGATCCTTCACTGAATCAAGAATGATTTGCTTTGCCTTGACCTCCTTATTATGGGTGAACAACTTTGTCAGATTGGTAGGTGTTGCAATCTCCTTCTTGACATGGCCCCGAATTTCAGCTTCCTCCATAAACAACTATAGCATGAGCTTCCAAGGTATGAAATTAAAAGCACCATCCAACTTGTCACACTCTATAAGATTGAGAGTATACAACCTGCAAATCTAAAGCACAACTCAAAGCAAAAATGAACAATAAAAGAAGTAGAATTCTCCCGGGCCCCAAGATATCACACCCAATCAACCTATCATGGGTTGCTAAGTAGAACAATGTTGAAATATTCAACTCCCTCTTCACCAAGAGAACAATCTTAGTCAAAATAGTTGTGATACCATGTACAAATTTCCATATATGACTTCAAAAAATTCATCTCACTAGAGGTTTCCTAGATCTAATCCTTTAGAGCTTTCAGCCTTAGGGTTGATATGAAATATTTAATAATTACAGTATCGAACATTAACGAATAATTCACTTCACTTCAATCCAAACTATTGGGCATCCCAAGAGAAAATATACCAAACTAGTGTACTTCAATAGCCATTAGGGCACACTTTTCCATTTATATAATAGATTTAAAATAACTTTATTACAACAATAAATATGCCATCTTATCTTCAAGATAAGTGTTAACTCTCTTAACAATTTTAGCGTTAAGTAATATCAAACTAACATGAACAACAAGCATTGAAAATTACCCAATCAAAAAGAAAATACAAGTTGAAAATCAAATTTGCAAGTTCACAATAATTGGATAGTTGAAACAATTCATTTATATATAAGAGATGAAGTACATGTACATACAACTCATCACAATCTAGTACAATCTCAAACTCTCCAAAACCTAGTTAGGGAAACCATGCAAACCTTAGTTGCAAACTCCTCCTAGCCAGGAATCACTCTTAACCAAAGCTGGTCACTCCATCAAGGATCCTCAACAAGCAGACATTATCACCAACAAGTCCTCCTTGGCTCATGCACTTTCTCCTCCTCAACAAGCATAACAAGTAGCATTAGGGTTTCCAAAAGCTGGTCACTCCATCAAGGATCCTCAACAAGCTAGCATTATCACCAACAAGTCCTTCTTGGCTCATGCACTTTCTCCTCCTCAACAAGCATAACAAGTAGCATTAGGGTTTCCAAAACCCTAGTCTTCGCTCACAAGAGCTGAAAGATACAATGCTATATTTACCCCTCTAAGGTTTATCACAAACCCTAGCTTCTTTGCTTCTTTAAGGTGAACCCTACCCCAAGAATTTCCCTCAAACTCCTCCAAGTCCCTGAGTGAACCAAGATAAAGAGAGAAGATGATGAGGAGTACACAAAAGAGAGAAACTATGCTCATTCCTCACATCTCTAACACAAGTATGTGATGAATGAATAAATAAAAGGACTCTCCTTCCTGTATTTATATGAGAGGTAAGGAAGCCAACAATATAAAGTGGACCTACAAGCAACCTAACTCTACATAAGTAGGATCACACGTCGAACGCTTCTTTTACAAATGACACATGTCAATCTTTAGGGTGAATATGACCAACAAGAAAGACTCAAAGGCATGGACACTCCTCAGGAAGGGTCTAACACTTCACGTCCAAAAGCCTCCAAAGTTCCAATGCTTCTCCTAGCTAGTTATGTGCTCCTTTGGCTCCACCCCATCTACATGATCACTCTCTCAACCCAAGTGTTCTCAAGTCAACTACAAACCTCCATGCAAGCAAATATTGGCATTTTTTACTTACCCAAACACTCTTGGAAATGAATTCGGTGGTTGAATGACAGCCACCATATGTTCTAAGGTTCTTGAATAGCCAAATAGGTCTTCCATCACCATAACTTGCATGGCAAGCCATCGCCAGCGTTTTGCAGTAACCAAAGAGAATGCATTCCTTCTCCTAAGTATATTGTAGCACCAAATCCAATGTCAACCTTCAGGAACGTAGCTTGCCTCCTTAATCTTTTCGGTCAATCTTTTCAACATAGCATAGATTTTGTCCATTTCTGGATGTGATTCATCTCCTGCGAGGAATTTATGCACCTTCTTGTTAACCTCAATCCAACTACAGCCTGGCATTTTTCTTAGACCTCTGTCCTTCATCGTTTTCCTCATATTTGCTACGTCACCCCAACGGCCATTTGCAGCGTAGATGTTTGACAATAATACATAATGTACCACATTTTGAGGCTCTAACTCCAAAAGGCGTTCTGCTGCACACTCCCCTAGCTCTATATTAGATCTTGCCGCACAAGCACCCAGCAAGGCTCCCCATACATGTGCATTCGGTTGTACTGGTATTTTGTTGATGAACTCATATGCCTCTTCCAGGCATCCTGCACGACCTAGGAGGTCAACCATGCAGGCATAATGTTTCACAGTGGGTGTAATGCCAAAGTCATAAATCATAAGATCAAAGTATTGCCAGCCTTCGTCCACAAGGCCTGCATGGCTGCATGCATAAAGCAGACAAGTGAAAGTAATTTGGTCTGGCCTCACACCTGTACGTTGCATTTCGTCAAAAAGTGCAAGAGCATCCCATCCCTTCCCATGCATCGCATATGCTGCAACCATGACATTCCATGAAACTAAATCCTTTTGAGATAATTTGTCAAACACTTGGCGCGCATCCCTTATACATCCGCATTTGGAATACATGTCTGCAAGAGCACTACACACAGCAGCATCAGACTCAAACTGCCTTCTGATTACATAATCATGAATCGTCTTTCCTTGCTGCAGAGCTGCTAAGTGAGCACACCCTGGGAGAATACTCGCAATGGTAACTGAATCAGGTTCCAAACCTGCCAATTGCATTTGATGAAAGAGTTTCAAGGCTTGATCACCATGACCACTTTGTGCATATCCTGCAATCATTGCAGTCCATGAAACCAAGTCTCTTTCAGACGTTTTATCAAACACCTGGCGTGCATCTTCTAAACATCCACATTTTGTATACATGCCAACAAGGGCACTCCCAACAATCTCATCCAACTGAAACCCACGACTCGTGATAAAACCATGCATCTCCCTACCTTGTTGCAAAGCTGCTAACTCCGCACATGCTATAATAATATTAGAAATAGTATGCAAGTTTGGCTGCACTCCTGCCAGCTGCATATCCCGAAAGAGTTGTATTGCATTTCTGCCAAATCCATTTTGAACATGCCCTGCAATCATTGTAGTCCATGATATCACATTGGGTTCTAAGCCTGCAGCTTGCATTTGACGAAACAGTTCAAAGGCTTCATCCCCAAACCCCCCGCGAACATAACACCCAATCATTGTATTCCATGATACCACATCTCTTCGAGGCATTTTGTCAAATACAGTTCGTGCATCCTTGGTACTCCTGCATTTAGCGTACATGTCTATTAGAGAATTCGCCACGAAAACATCCGATTCAAAACCACATCTTAGAGCATAATTGTGAATATTCTTACCCTGTTCAAAGGCTACAAGCCCTGCACACGCCTTCAAAGCACAAGGAAATATAAATTTGTCGGGCCGCATCCCAACTGTTTCCATCCGACTAAATAACGCAAGTGCTTCTTCGTAATGCCCGCGCCTGGCATACTCGCCAATCAGGGCAGTCCACGAGAAGATGTTACGCTCAGACATTTTGTCAAACACTTTGTAGGCATCCTCCAAGAGCCCACATTTAGCATACACCAGGACAAGTTTGGAACCCAAATAGTTGTTTAGCTCAATACCGGATTCAATGATGTGGGCATGGATTTGCTTACCATATATCAGAGATTTCATA
The DNA here is from genome assembly GCA_009831015.1 of Picea engelmannii. NCBI lineage: Eukaryota > Viridiplantae > Streptophyta > Pinopsida > Pinales > Pinaceae > Picea > Picea engelmannii. The sequence goes on from ML799266.1 coordinate 359,380, forward strand.
TTGACGGAAGCCTGCAAGAGGGACGCGTAGCTGTTGGAGTCGACCACAATGGCCTGTTTATCCATGGAATACAGAATTCCTAATGCCTCCTTCAATCTGCCATCCCTACACAACGCACCCATGTCACTAAAGCTTTTGCGGGCATGACAATGGAGCTCTGTTTCTGTTATGGCTTCTTCTCTGATCGGAGTAGTTGAATTCGCAAAACCTTTGGTACTCCGACGCCGCAGCGTTTTATTTGAAAAATGCATTGAAACGCTTTGCAAACTATGATTGAACTAAATCTTCAGTGACAATGACAATGACAATGCCAGATTTTATTTAGCAATCCAATGCTCTCCTCTCATTAGCGTTATTAAATGAGTGCTGAGTATTTTTTATTTTCCAGAATTTATCATAACTTAGTTTAGTTTATTAGTAGTGAAGAGAGTGATAATTGGTTACTATAAGAGAATTTGTTATAGTGCTTTGAACTACATAGACTTTCACTTTTATATATATATATATATATATATATATATTTTTTTTTTTTAATTTTAAACACTCAATTAATTAAAAATAATTTTAAATTTTATTAAAAAACTTAAAAACAATTCATTTTTATCAATTTTTTTAAAATTTCTAAACACTCAACTATTTAAAAACAATTTTAAATTTTATTAGAACACTTATTACAATTTCAATGTAAATAATATTTACAATAAAATTAATGTTAAGATCATATACCTATAAACAATATTATCCCCATATACTATATACTGATAAACCAAATATTATCTCCATTACAATTTAACTATTACAATATAATATTATAATAAACAATATTATGAATATAACATGGATGAAAGTTTATTTAACAACAAACAAATAACCTTTAATTACTATGATAATATATTATAAACAATATTATGAATATAAGTGTTGATCCACACATTAGTGATTAATATTTGCATATATTTACATTTCTTTAAACTTTTTTTTGTTTTGTTTTTCCTTTCTTCTATGAATTTTTTTTTTCTTTCTTTTCAAAATTTTGTGATACTTAGTCATTTTTGAATTATGTGGGAATAATAATGCGAAAATAAAGCAAGTTTTACATCCACAATCGCGCTACCTACAAATTGCACTTCTTACTTCTACGTCTCCCAAAACACATCTTTTACCTTTTCGTATTTAACCATTTTTCTTGAAATGTGGATGCGGTACGATCGATTATCCTATCTACATTTTTCCTATGTTTGCAGACTTGCATACCCACCAATCTGCACTCCTGGGTTCTACAAAATGCACTCATCTCTACGACCCACAAAACGACCATCTCTCATATTTAATCAATTTCCTTACTTTGAGTGCAAGGCACTTTCATTTTCACCTTTTCATCCTCGTATGCTTGCAGACCCACCAATCCACACTACCACATCCTACATAATCAAGTTCTCATTCCTCGTAATGCACCTCCATACTTAACCACTTTTCATCTGCCACGACATCACATCACCACTTCCCATCACATTTATTTCCTCGTGCCACATCAGCCACCACTTGTGAAGACATAATGCCATTATTAAATTAGCGAAGATCCCGCAAGTCTTGTAATAAATTCGAAAATATTGTCGTGCAAGACAACAACTTGAAATAAGAACTACGACGATTAAACTATCAGAGCAATACGAGGTAATTAAATAAAAACTAACATGCCAAGCTGTAAATATCGACAATAGCGCCACGTATTGCAAAAACTAAAAAGAAGAGAAAATAATGTCAAGTAAGAGAAATGAATTGTATTGCGGGGATACACTAAACACACTTAGGCGTGAAGATCAAGATTTCCAATGGTCGAGAGCATACAACTACTACAAGTCTCTCCCTTCGGCTGAGAAAAAGACGAACTTGATTTGGAATTCATGCATAGCCCTTGTTGGTTGTGTTCCAAAAGTAACATATTTCAAAGAGCTTGTTCAATGGTGTGCAAATGAATTTAAATCAAAGAAAATAATAATCCAACTTCAAGGACAACAACTCATTTCTTTAGCTCCTCTAGTATTTTCCAGAATGTTACTACTTTCTACATCCACTATGCGGTTTAAAGGCGAAGAGGCTAATGAATTCCTTAAACAACATAAGGGAGGAGAACAAATTCTTAGCAATTATCTGGCCGACCCAGGCAATAAACCTAGTGTTTCCAAGATTGAGGTAAGCTCCTTGAAATACCCATGCAAGGATTTTGCCTAGTTATTTGCTCGTATTATCGGTCTGGAATCTACAACATCTATACCGAGAAATATGATCTATGTCCTTCCCATTGCTCTGCATGAAAACACCATCATAGATTGGGGCCACATTATTTCTAGTGAAGTTTCATTTCAATTAAGTAATTTGAGAAAGACCCGGAAATTTTATATGACGTCCAACCTCATTTTTTCCATATCCTACTGTCATGTATTTGAGGACTTGCTAAGGGCAAGGAACATTGATTTTAAGATGAAACCAGTTTACACCTAGTATTTAGCCTTGTATAGGCACAAAGCTCAGTATAACTTTTACCAAGTTCACAATTATTTCATTTCAGAGTTCAAAAAATTAGTTTTTGGCCTTAGTACGTTGAGATTATCACTCGAAGCTGCCACCTTTCTCACGGAGAAAGGAGTTTTTGAGACTATTGAGGATTTCAATATTAACAGGATGTTTGGGTGTGAATAAAAATCTTTCCTTCTCCAATTTTATGTATAAGACAAGCATTTTGTTGTTGAATTTTGCAAGCAGTACATGACTTGAGCTCATTTCTTCAATGAGAAGAGGAAAAATCAATTCATTCCCATGCCTTGGAAAATTGGAGAAAGCATGGTAAAACATATATCCCATCTGAATGAACTTGCAGGTCATTTTGACCAACTCAACTTAAAATAAGCTAAACTTGTTGAGGATTTCGATCGAAATGATATGTTTACTGCACATATGGCATAAATTGGTTAGTTTTCTTATTTCACCAAAATTGAGCAAGTTAAAGAAGGAGGTGGAGATAACTTAGATCTCCCTGAGACTACGGTCGACCAAGCTTTAAATGACATAGAAAAATTGATCAATACCAATGAAGGATTCTGCCAGCATGGCATAGAAGTAGCGGATACAAATCCCAATTCACTAACCATTTCCCTAAAAAATACCTTGTTAAGAACAAAGCATAGGATCAATGGTATTGAGATTAGAAAAACATCGGCTGGAAGTTCAGACGATGGCAATGATAAGGACCTACCCAAGAAAAATATTGAAAAATATCATATTGTATATACTTCTGCCAAGAGAAAAATGAATACACAAACAACATGGTTAAGCGTACTTGAAACCCAACAAATTCCACGAGCTATGGATGTGGATGAGCTTATCGAAGAACATAGTTGGTCTGAGCAAAGATTGCTGGAAATCAGAGAAATCGTTGAAGCCCTAATCACCCAGGAGCTAGAGGTTTTCGAAGATGAATCTGTAACTTTTCATCACACGACCTATAATTGAGTGTCCAAAAGATTGTTAATTGAAAATGTTAATACAAAAAATAAAAAAGTAAGTAGAGAAATGGAAATCAACAATTCATTTCGACGCGGTTGCACCATAAAAAATTGTGCAATTCCATGATGCAATCGTAGAATCCCTAAAACAGTCTGTTAGTACTATGGAAAAGGAAAAATTGGAATTAAAACAAAGAATAAAAAAACTAGAAGCAACATTAATTCCAGGACCTTTGTTTCTCGAAACTTTGAGTACAATTCAACCAACGCTCACTTTAGAATATGTCCCATAATGTCTAAACATATGTAAAGGTTCATCAAGTTTACTATAAGAAATAAGAAAAATGTTGGAGATGGGATCCATAAAATGATTGATTTAATTCAAGAAATTTGGGATCTTGCTCAGAGAGCCACTAATTTTGCAACAAGAATTAATTTTTTTAAAGAATATCTTCAGATGGATTTAGAGAATGATGAAGGTTTCTACAAGGACGTTGTGGGTACATTCTCATCCATAGTTTCAATCTTAAGCGATACCCACAGAAGAGAGCAAAACCTTCCTTCAAATATCTAGATGAAACAAATCAATGCATGTTGGTTGAAGATTAAAAATTTGAGGGAAATGCTAGGTGAATTAGATGATTTGAAAAACAAAAGAGACGACTTATTCTTTAAGCATGTTTATCTCAAGAAAAAACTTGATGGCCCGAGTCTATTAATGGATACAATGCTTTCATCTAAAGAAACATTAATAGAACAACTTAATGTATTGAAAATTTCCTGGAAAAATGAGTTCATCGAAACAATAGAATTCTCTGAAGAGGAAGTCGAAAGGTGGATAGTTAGATACATCATAAAAAATGATGAGGTAGATGACACATTGCACCAATCAATTGTTTGAGACAAAGACAAGGCATGAGATCACGGTGGCCCCTATGAGGGAATATATTGAAGATTGGTTAAGAAATTTGATGCAGGAGCATTGCCTTCAAAGTCAACAACGCACGCGTAGAGGCAAACGAATGATAACTCATCAGGACCGAGTTTCAAATCAGCTTTTATTTCAGAGATAAACTGGTTCTTGAGATATTTTGTAAAAAACATTTTTAAAAATGTAACTTGTTTGTAAAGTCTTGAAGGACTGTAAGGGATTGCAGATATGGAGTGTTGACTCTATCTGGAAATAACTAGTAGTTATTGCAATAGGACAAAGTAGGTAACAACTTTGAATTTGATAAGATAGATTTCAGACAAGACGAGAGAGCTCATGGAGCCGGTCCTTAGATAGATTATTGTTGCATTGTAATATAAAAATATGAGTATTATGAGATGTATGAGTATTGTAAGAGATCAATAGAACATACTAGAGTAGCAGAAACACTATGTAACTTGTTTTTCATGAATGAATAGAACAGACAACCCAAATCCTTGGACTGTGTTCATTTCATGTGTGATTGAATGAATGTTATATTATGTGTGTATGATTTATTTCAGTTTGTTCATGTATGATTGTTTGAGAGATTGATTGCATGAGTTCGTGACGAAACTGGATGAGTTTCAATTGTTTCTCTTCTGATACTTGTATGCAAGGTGTGCATCTTGAACACAAGGAATGTGTTGACTGAGTCTCAGATTGACTCAGAGAAGTTCAGAGAGAATCATAGAAACTTAGACCAGGTGCAAGGTGTGCATAGCGTCAAGAAGCCAACAAGCTTCGAAGAACCAGTGCAGAAGAATGCCAGGTGGGTGAGAAGCATTTTCTTCTAAAGAAGATCCTTCGAACTGAGTTATTCAAAATCTCGAGAACGCAAGGTGTGCATGGGAGATCGAAATCCTTTCAAGGGACAAATATCATAAGAGATATCACTTTAACAAGTGTTGATGAGATCCATGAGTTGGACTCGCAGGAGAAGCAAAGGTTGAAACCTTTGAGATCTGAGAAATATTCTAAGTATGGAAGGGAGCGAAAGCTCAGGAGAGATAGTGAGTCGTCGATATAAGGGAGGATCAAACCATTGGTTTCTTTCATTGGAAAAGGAGGTTTCAGAATATCGGGAGTTTGGAGAACAGAGGAGTTTGTTTTCCAAAGTCACGAAACACGAACTTCTGATTTGAGAAGAAAAGGATCTGAGCCGTCATATCAAGGATAGGCAGAAGGAGCACTCGCAGGAGGAGATCAAATCGTAGCCGTCGGATTTGAGCGTCTGGGTCAACAACCGTTGGATCCCAAGGAAAGTGCACTAGACCACTTCCGAAATCATCGGGACCATCCATCGTCAGAGGACACGTGGCAGAAAATCAACATTTCACTGATTTGCAGGAGGGAAAGGTCAAAGGGGAGAATCGTGAGAACTCGCGAGGCTCGAGTTCACGATTTGATAGTGGCCGTCAGATCCAGAGGAGCGTGAGCCATTGATTTGGTGCTTCGAAATATCAGTATTTCGAGAGTCGAGAGCGAGAGCGATTTTGTCTGAGTCACATTGAGGTTTGGACCTCGAGAGAACGGAGGTGAATCACATTGAGATTTCCCGATACACGAAATCCCGATGCGATCTGGACTGTCAGATCATGGAAGAATTGGGACCGTTGATCTGTGGCAAGGAGATATCGACATTTCGGATATTGGGTGAAGGGAGAAAGCTACATCACAAATCCCCGATACATGAAATCTCGACATGCTTGAGGTTGATCCCCGGGTCACAACCGGTGGTCATACGAAGGAGGAGCTAACAGGCGCTAGGCCCCTATCGGGAAATCGGAGATCGGGAGAGTCGAGGTGACTCACACGCAAGGACCTGATATGCGATTTCACGACGCACCTTTTGATTAGGCTCTTGGTCATAGGTAGTGATCATGTGGAGAAGGATAATGGAGGAGCTATCATGCGCTAGGCCCCCATCAAGATTTCAGAGGTTGGGAGAGTCTGGTGTCTCACCTGTAGGATACCCAAAATGCGAAATCACGAAACTCCCTTTGAGAGGCATGCGGTCACAACCCGTGGTCGTGTGGAAGGAACTTGTGCCCAGTGCTTGTTTGCGTGGGTGTAATTCAGAGAGGGCCTATGGATTTTTTTAGTGGAGGTTCCAACAGGGACTCAAAAGAGCCAATCTAGCTCAGCTTAGTAAAGATCTAGTGACTGGGAGATCGGCAGGCCCTGCTGAGGTAGGGGAGCTGCATCAGGTGGTATCAGAGAGAGATTTTGAGTTTGTTTGCAGACAACAGAAAAAATGAGAAAGGAGGTAAATCGATATCATTTGTGGTATCAAGAAGTTGATTTCTGTTTGTAGGTGACACAGTGAAAATCATGCCACCCAGAAGGCGTAGAGCGAATGCATAAATGGAAGAATAAATAGGGCGACTCCGAATGAGACTGGATGCCATGGAAACAACACAGAGGAGAGCACCAGACGTTGGAGATAATAGTGAAGTTGAGAGTGAAGAAGAGGTCGAAGAAAATGTAGCAGAGGATGCTGCACAAGATCGTTTCATAAAAGCTCTTTCAAAAATAGGAGCCAGAGAAAGAATAGAGGTACCTATGTATGAAGGCAATTTGGAAGTTGAAGAATTGTTAGATTGGGTACGTGCTATGGAAAAATACTTCGATTACGAAGATATCGAAGAAGACAAGATGGTGAAGCATGTAGTGACAAGATTGAAAGGCCATGCAGCGTTATGGTGGGATGAACTGCAAGCCGAACGCAGGAGAAATGGTAAGCATAAAATTAAAAAATGGGATAGGATGGTAGCCAAGCTGAAGGCCAAATTTATCCCGAAGGACTATCAAATCAATCTGTTCAGGAGATTGCAGAACCTGAAACAGAGGGGCTTATCAGTGAAGGAGTACACTGAGGAATTTTACAGACTGAACATAAGGGCTGGACAGAAAGAGAATGAAGATGAAAAAACAACTAGATATATCAATGGGTTGAGATATGAAATACAAGAGGAGATCAACATGATGTCGGTTAGTACAGTCGATGATGTTTATCAAGCAACCTTAAAAGATGAAGAGAAATTAGCCAGGAGACAAAGCCAACGAAGCAGAGGAAAAGGAACCAACATAGAGAAGTTCCAGAAGCCGAAGCCTGAAGCTGACAAACAACATAGTCACCATGAGAAGGGTGGGAATTCTAAATAAGGACAGTATGGATGAATAAGTTCTTTTTCTAGAGGAAGAGGAAGAGGAAGAGCCAGAGGAGGCGTGGTTAAATGTTATACCTATGGAAAAGAAGGATAGAAATCTTCGGAATGTCCTGACAGAAAAATAGGAGGTGGAGAAGCACACATTGTTGAAGCACAGAAACATGTGGAAGCAGAAGCAGCATAAGGAGGAAGGAACCTCATGATGAGGAAAATTCTTCTTAAACCAGAAAAGGAACCAGAGGAGCCAGTTCAACGAACAAGTCTGTTCATAACTGCTCGCAAAGTGAAAGACAGAGTTTGCAAGGTGATCATAGATAGTGGGAGCACTGGAAATCTAGTATCCACAGATATGGTGGAAAAGCTGGAGTTGAAGACAACTGCACATCCAAACCTGTACAAGGTATCATGGTTACAGAAAGGACATCAAGTAATGGTAAGTCAACAATGTCAAGTTGAATTTAAAATAGGAGGTTACAAGGATGAAATATTATGTGATGTAATTCCTATGAATGTTTGTCATATTTTATTGGGGAGG
>ML799266.1:367660-389098 GCA_009831015.1 Picea engelmannii
ACCTACCCATTTGAGAGAAAAACCCAGAGACGTAGTCCACCAGGGACGAACTCCGTTATCAAGTTTTTGTGTTCATATTTCATGCTTATGTCTCTTTCCTTTTGATATTTTCCTTCTTTATGGTGTACTTTAGTTTATTCTCATTTAATACAATTCTTTACTAAGCCACCTAACGAAAAGATCCTGGATCAGAAAACTTCATGGAGAAATCCGCGAACATTTTTGTGTTTTGTGGATGGTTCCTAGTGTAAATCCATAGGTGTCAATTATAATTCCTAACCCAACAAGGATGTCAATCGAGGCATGTAATAGAGGAAACCAATGCAGGGGATTGACCTTGACACCTCCTACATGAAGCTCAAAGAACGACCACGCAAATGATACCACTAGGCTTAGTTCTAATTGTAGATATTTTGTTCGGATCCACAATTATACCTTCCACATATATAATATTTGTGAGATAATGGATCTCCTTTTAATAGAAGGAACACTTTGGAAATTTCTTATAAAGCTTATGCTCATGTAATCATTTCAAATATGTTCTTCGTGTTATTCCAGTAGCAGTGAGTAAATTGGTATGGCACCAAAGAAATACTTCGTCAGACAATCTAGGTATTTCCAAAACACCATAATCATCAAACTCACAATTTTTATAGGAACATTGGTCAAACCAAATAGAACTATGAAAAACTAATAATATTTGAACCACATTTATAATGTTATCTCTAAAACATATTTTTATTTTACATTTAATTAATGATATATTTACCTAAAATCTATATGAGAAAAAGATAAGCTCACCCATGTGATCTGATTGAAGAGATCATTCTAAATGAAGAGATCATCAACTATCAACAATGAATAACTATTATCAATTGTTGACTTATTTAACTAACAATATTATATCTATAATTACAAGTATATATCCTATTTCTCAACGAAGATAACTAGATCACATAGGAAGATATACTTAGTCATATAATTACACATTTTCCAATCAAATTTACACACAAAAAAAATGCATATGATCATCATTTATCCCACCCATCAACAATATGACAAGGTAAAAGTGGGATTTTTATAATTCTAGGGTCTCGAATCCAAGTGTTTCATGTTCAAATGTGAGAAAACCCAAAATAAAATAGCAAAATTGCATGGCCTTTTAATGGTACCAAGTGTCTTATTCATATCAATTTGTTTAGATTTTTAACCTATGTCCAACATTTTAAACAAATTTTCCTTTAATTAACATGTCACAGGGTGATACATCCACCAATAGTATTGGGCTCTTATCCTATTTTAGTGCAGTACACACTATCAAATTCTTATTCATGTATTTTTATTTATTTGTCTTTTGGTTGTAAAATAAACTTTTGTCTATCTCATTGTTGATCTAAAAGACTCTCTTATGATTTTTTAGTCAATCTCACGAAGATAAAACACCCCTAAGTTTTTTAAGAGGTAGTACTCCTCTATTTTAAAATTACATGCATAAAAATAAAAAATGCCTAAGAAGGACCAAACTTATTTAAAATAAATATTCACATACAAATATTACCTGAGATAGGACCAAATATCTTATACAAGGAAATTATTTACAATATATTACATAATTCATAAACCAATAGAGTATAAAGATAAACAGGATGGCATTTCCATCACAACATTCATCAAGACAAAACACAATGTCCAAGTAAAGGAACAAGAAAGTATTGTCTACATATGGCAGAGAACTTTAAATGAGTATTTCATTAGACACAAAAAGATTATGATAGATACACATTTGGAATCTCAAGCTTGAAACCAAAGTCTTTGAGATTGCAATAATGTAATATCCCAAAACAATTCTCTGGGAACCTTAAAAATAATAAACATGTCTTTAAATTACAAGGTAAATGTAATGAAAATAAAGATTTGTGTTTGTCCTTCAAAGAGGACTGGGATGAGGTTCCCGTAGACCATAAAATGAAAAGACTTGGAAGACAGAAGAAAAGCAATCAAAGATCAACTCTAGTTTTACAGACTACTAGGAAATGGAATGAAATGTAACAAACGATTGTAGAAGAAAAATGATAAGAAAAGAAAAAAAGGTTGTTTCTTGACACAATGTGATGTAAAGTTCTCTTATTCAACCTTTCACTTGCTTGGAGGTTCCTTTTTGTAGGTGCTTGTTGTGGTTGAGGTGGCATAATTGTTGCAACCATTTCTTGTTGTTCTGGCTCAGTAGTTTTGATTAAGGAATTTTGATGCAGCCCACCTACCTCAGCAGGGTTTGTCAACCTCCCAGTCACTGGATCTTCACTAAACTGAGTTGGATTAGCTCTTTCAGGTCCATGTTGGAACCTCCACTAAAAAAATCCACAGGCCCTCTGCGAACTATACCCACACGAACAAGCACAAGGCACAAGTTCCTTCCACGCGACCACGAGTTGTGACCGCATGCCTCTCAAAGGGTGTTTCACGATTTCACATATCGGGTATCCTGCATGTGAGCCACCCGATTCTCCCGACCTCTAAAATGCCGACGGGGGCCTAGAGCATACTAGCTCCTCCCTTATCCTTCTCCAGGTGATCACTACCTGTGACCACAAGCATAATCAAAAGGCGCGTAATGAAATCGTGTATCGGGTCCTTGTGTGTGAGTCACCTCGACTCTCTCATCTCCAATTTCCTGACAGGGGCCTAGTGCCTACTAGCTCCTCCTTCATATGACCATCGGCTGTGACCCGAGGCTCAACCTCAAGCACGTCGAGATTTCTCATATCGAGGATTTTTTATGTAGCTTTCTCCCTTCGCCCAATATCTGAAATGTCGATATCTCCTCGCCACATATCAACAGTCAACATTATTCCATGATCTAACGGTCCAGATCGCGTCGGGATTTCTCGTATCAGGAACTCCCGATGTGATTCACCTCTGTTTTGTCGAGGTCCAAACTCCCGATGCTTCATATCTGACGGCTCGGATCCTTCCTTGATCCGACGATTCAGATCAAATCGCGCTCGCTCTCGACTCTTGAAATACCGATATTTCAGAGCAACAAATCAACAGCTCACGCTCCTCTGGATCTTACGGCCACTATCAAATCGCGAACTCGAGCCTCACGAGTTCTCACGATTCTCCCCTTTGACCTTTACATCCTGCCAGTCAACAAAATGTTGATATGTCGCCATGTGTCCTCTGACGATGGACGATTCCGATGATTTCGGAACTAGTCTAGTGCACTTTCCTTGGGATCCAACGACTATTGACCCAGATGCTCAGATCCGATGACTATGATCTGATCTCCTCCTATGAGTGCTCCTTCTACCTATCCTTGATCCGACGACTCGGATCCTTTCCTTCTTAAATCAGAATTTTGTGTTTCGCAACTTTGGAAAACAAACTCCTTCGTTCTCCAAACTCCTGATATCCAATATTCTGAAACCTCCCTTTCCAATGAAAGAAACCAATGGTCCAATCCTTCCTTAGATCAACAACTCACTATCTCTACTGAGCTTCCACCCTCTTCCAGACTTAGAAGATTTCTTAGAGCTCAAAGGTTTCAACCTTTTCTTCTCTTGCGAGTCCAACTCCTAGATCTCGTCAACACTTTTGAAAGTGCTATCTCTTATGAGATTTGTCCCTTGAAAGGATTTTGATCTCCCATGCACACCTTGCATTCTTGGGATTTCGAATAACTCAGTTCAAAGGATTTTCTTTAGAATAAAATGCTTCTCGCCCACCTGGCGTTCTTGTGCGCTGGTTATTCGAAGCTTGTTGGATTCTTGACGTTTTGCACACCTTGCACATGGTCTAAGTTTCTCTGATTCTCTCTAAACTTCTCTGAGTCAATTCGAGACTTAGTTGACGCACTCCTTGCGTTCGAGATGCACACCTTGCATACAAGTATCATAAGAGAAACAATTGAAACTCATCCAGTTTCATCACGAACTAATGCAGTCAATCTCTCGAACGATCATACATGAACGAACTGAAATAAATCATACACACAGAATATAACATCCATTCAATCACACGTGAAATGAACACAGTCCAAGGATTTAAGACAATTTATGCATGGTCTATTCATTCATGAAAAACAAGTTACATAGTGTTTCTGCTACTCTACTATGTTCTATTGATCTCTTACAATAATCATACATATCATACTGCTCATACTGCTCTATTACAATGAAACAATGATCTATCTAAGGACCGGCTCCACGAGCTCCCTCATCCTGTTTGAAATCTATCCTATCAAATTCAAAGTTGTTACCTACTTTGTCCTATTACAATAACTACTAGTTATTGCTAGATAGAGTCAACACTCCATATATGCAATCCCTTACAGTCCTTCAAGACATTACAAACAAGTTACATTTTTTTAAATGTTGTTTACAAAATATCTCAACAACCGATTTATCTCTGAAATAAAAGATGATTTGAAACTCGATCCTATTGAGATGTCATTCATTTGCCTCCACGCGTGCGTTGTTGACTTTGAAGGTGATGCTCCTGCATCATACTCCTCTGGTTAAAAAAATTTCATGGACTCATGTCCATGAGTTCCTACACTGTTTTTCCGTACTTCAAAATATCAAGTTTAGTAAGTATTCAGGATATGTTTTCCTCCTAGTTTTCTTTCCATCCCTTTGTTTAATGATTTTCTCCATTTGAGGTTTTTTTGTTGTGGGCAATTTCTCTTCCCACTAAACTTCCTTCTAATCATCTGATTCTCCTGCCTCATCTCTTCTGTAAGGATACAGGTCTGCAACATTGAATATCGGTGATATCCCAACATTGTCTGGCAACTCAATCTCATAAGCATTGGCTGCGAATTTTTTGAGAATCCTACATGGTCCTATATTCTTCATTTTCAATTTGTTATATGTTCCCCTTGGAAACCTTTATTTTCGTAAATGAACTAAAACTTCATCCCCAAATTCAAATTGAACTTCTCTCCTCTTTTGATCAACTCTGCTCTTATATTTCTAGTTGTTGTCCTGTAGCTGTTCTCTAACTCTGTCATCGAGTTTCTGCATTTCTGTTGCAAAATCCTCTGCTCCAACACTTATGAACTCATCTTGATTTAGATATATCAACTTTGTAATCCCTCTTGGATGTATACCATACACAATTTCAAATGGACTTTTTCCTGTGCTCATGTTCACTGAATTGTTGAATGCAAATTCGGCTTGCGCCAGAATATGATCCCATTGTCGACCTTGCTCGGTGACTAAACTTATTAACAAGTTTCCCAGACTCTTGTTTACTACTTCTGTCTGTCCATCTGTCTGAGGGTGATATGCCAAACTAAAGGAGAATTTCATCCCCAGCCTTTTCCATAGAGTCCTCCAAAAGTGTCCTACAAATTTGGTGTCCCCGTCTGAAACTATGCTCCTCAACAATCCGTGTAGTCTCACTACTTCTCTAAAAAAATAGATTGGCGATGTGTGTGGCATCGCTTGTCTTTTGGCATGGTATGAAATGTGCCATTTTTTAAAATCTGTCCACTACAAAAAATATGGAATCGCTCCCTTTTTGAGTTCGAGGCAATCCCAAAACAAAATCCATATTGATTGCATCCCACGGCCTCTCTGGAATTGGTAATGGCTGATACAAACCAGTGTTTTGTTGTCTTCCCTTTGCATACTGACAAATTATGCATTTGTTCACAAGCCTTTTCACTTCTTCTCTCATGCTCGGCCAATAATATGAATTACTCAGTTGTGCAAATGTCTTATCGTGACCAAAATGTCCAGCTAAACCTCCACTGTGTTTCTCTTTCAGCAGGTTGTCTCTCATTGAGCACTTCGGTATGCACAATTGGATTCCCTTGAATAGTAATCCATCATGGATCAAATATTCAGTCCATGGGCTTCTATTTCCCAATAAAGTATTCTTGCATGCCTCATAAGCTTCCTTAAAATCTGCATCTTCTCTATACATCTCCTTAAGGTGTTCGAACCCTAAGGTCTCCACTTGGAATTACTGTACAATCAAACTCCTTCTGCTCAAAGCATCTGCAACCTTGTTAGCAGTTCCAACAATGTGTTTAATAACAAAAGTAAAATTCTGCATAAATTCTACCCATTTTGCATGTTTCTCATTCAACTTTTCTTGCCTAGTAATAAATTGCAAAGCTTGATTATTACTATACAAGACAAATTCTTTAGGATTAGATAGTGCCTCCATTTTTTGAAAGATTGAATCACTGCATAAAATTCCTTTTCATATGTGGAATACTTCTTCTTGGTGTCATTCAGTTTCACACTGAAATAAGCAACTGGCTTATTGTCATGACTCAAGACTGCTCCAATAGCTAATCCACTTGCATCGCATCTCACCTGAAATGTTTTTCCAAAATCTGGTAAGACTAGATTTGGCTGCTCTGTGATTTTCTCCTTCAACACTTTGAAACTTTTTTCAGCTTCCTCTGTCCAACTAAAGGACTTTTGTTTCTTCTTCACAGTGTCCAACATGGGTGCACATATACCATTGAAATTTATGATAAACTTTTTGTAAAATCTTGCTAACCCATGAAAACTTCTTACCTCAAATATTTTGATTAGCGATGGTCATTCTCTGATTGCTTTCACCTTTTCTGGATCCATCTTCAATTCATTTGAAGAGATCACAAAACCCAAGTATATGATTTATTTCTTCATAAAAGAACTTTTCTTCAGATTTATCAGCAATTTTTCCTGCTGCAACTTTTCCATCACTGATGTCAAATGTCTTAAGTGTTCTTCCTTTGTCTTACTGAAGATTAGTATGTCATCCAGATATACTATCACAAATTTTCCTATGAAGTATTTCAACACTTCATTCATCAATCTCATAAATGTGTTGGGTGCATTAGTCAATCCAAATGGCATGACCGGCCATCCAAACAATCCTTCATTTGTCTTGAATGTTGTTTTCCATTCATCTCCCTCTCTCATTCTTATTTGATGATATCCACTTTTCAAGTCTATCTTGGAAAAATAGCTAGCTCCACTCAAACAGTCCATCAAATCATCCATCCTCGGTAAAGGAAATATGTACCTAATGGTTATCTTGTTGATGGCTCTGGAATCTGTAAACATTCTCCATCCTCCATCTTTCTTTGGACTTAACATAGTCGGTACTGTGCATGGGCTTAGGCTTTCCCTGATTAACCCTTTATCCAACAACTCCTGGACTTAATTTTTTACTTCCTCATTCTCTCTAGGTGTCAACCTATAAGTTGCTTTGTTTGGTAAACTAGCTTCTGGAATAAGGTCAATATGATGGCTTATACTCCTAATAGGTGGTAATGAGTGTGTTTACTCATCCACGACTATATCAGCAAAGTTTTCTAACAGTTCTTGAATTTTTACAGGAAAGTCTTCTACAAAATTATTTGTAAGGATAACTCTAGGCTTCCTCACTACATCAAACTACATTTCTTTCTCCTTCTTGACTTCATTCAAGAGCTCCTTCCCACTCATGAGAAGTATGCTTGAACTAGCTTCTCTCTTTTGTTCTTTGTCTTCTATGGGTACCAACATATGTGTCCTGCCATTCTTTTCTAGGGTATAGGTATTCTTTCTTCCATCATGAACAACTTTTCGGTCATACTGCCACGACCTCCCCAATAAAATATGACAAACATTCATAGGAATTACATCACATAATATTTCATCCTTGTAACCTCCTATTTTAAATTCAACTTGACATTGTTGACTTACCATTACTTGATGTCCTTTCTGTAACCATGATACCTTGTACAGGTTTGGATGTGCAGTTGTCTTCAACTCCAGCTTTTCCACCATATCTGTGGATACTAGATTTCCAGTGCTCCCACTATCTATGATCACCTTGCAAACTCTGTCTTTCACTTTGCGAGCAGTTATGAACAGACTTGTTCGTTGAACTGGCTCCTCTGGTTCCTTTTCTGGTTTAAGAAGAATTTTCCTCATCATGAGGTTCCTTCCTCCTTATGCTGCTTCTGCTTCCACATGTTTCTGTGCTTCAACAATGTGTGCTTCTCCACCTCCTATTTTTCTGTCAGGACATTCCGAAGATTTCTATCCTTCTTTTCCATAGGTATAACATTTAACCACGCCTCCTCTGGCTCTTCCTCTTCCTCTTCCTCTAGAAAAAGAACTTATTCATCCATACTGTCCTTATTTAGAATTCCCACCCTTCTCATGGTGACTATGTTGTTTGTCAGCTTCAGGCTTCGGCTTCTGGAACTTCTCTATGTTGGTTCCTTTTCCTCTGCTTCGTTGGCTTTGTCTCCTGGCTAATTTCTCTTCATCTTTTAAGGTTGCTTGATAAACATCATCGACTGTACTAACCGACATCATGTTGATCTCCTCTTGTATTTCATATCTCAACCCATTGATATATCTAGTTGTTTTTTCATCTTCATTCTCTTTCTGTCCAGCCCTTATGTTCAGTCTGTAAAATTCCTCAGTGTACTCCTTCACTGATAAGCCCCTCTGTTTCAGGTTCTGCAATCTCCTGAACAGATTGATTTGATAGTCCTTCGGGATAAATTTGGCCTTCAGCTTGGCTACCATCCTATCCCATTTTTTAATTTTATGCTTACCATTTCTCCTGCGTTCGGCTTGCAGTTCATCCCACCATAACGCTGCATGGCCTTTCAATCTTGTCACTACATGCTTCACCATCTTGTCTTCTTCGATATCTTCGTAATCGAAGTATTTTTCCATAGCACGTACCCAATCTAACAATTCTTCAACTTCCAAATTGCCTTCATACATAGGTACCTCTATTCTTTCTCTGGCTCCTATTTTTGAAAGAGCTTTTATGAAACGATCTTGTGCAGCATCCTCTGCTACATTTTCTTCGACCTCTTCTTCACTCTCAACTTCACTATTATCTCCAACGTCTGGTGCTCTCCTCTGTGTTGTTTCCATGGCATCCAGTCTCATTCGGAGTCGCCCTATTTATTCTTCCATTTATGCATTCGCTCTACGCCTTCTGGGTGGCATGATTTTCACTGTGTCACCTACAAACAGAAATCAACTTCTTGATACCACAAATGATATCGATTTACCTCCTTTCTCATTTTTTCTGTTGTCTGCAAACAAACTCAAAATCTCTCTCTGATACCACCTGATGCAGCTCCCCTACCTCAGCAGGGCCTGCCGATCTCCCAGTCACTAGATCTTTACTAAGCTGAGCTAGATTGGCTCTTTTGAGTCCCTGTTGGAACCTCCACTAAAAAAATCCATAGGCCCTCTCTGAATTACACCCACGCAAACAAGCACTGGGCACAAGTTCCTTCCACACGACCACGGGTTGTGACCGCATGCCTCTCAAAGGGAGTTTCGTGATTTCGCATTTTGGGTATCCTACAGGTGAGACACCAGACTCTCCCAACCTCTGAAATCTTGATGGGGGCCTAGCGCATGATAGCTCCTCCATTATCCTTCTCCACATGATCACTACCTATGACCAAGAGCCTAATCAAAAGGTGCGTCGTGAAATCGCATATCAGGTCCTTGCGTGTGAGTCACCTCGACTCTCCCGATCTCCGATTTCCCGATAGGGGCCTAGCGCCTGTTAGCTCCTCCTTCGTATGACCACCGGTTGTGACCCGGGGATCAACCTCAAGCATGTCGAGATTTCATGTATCGGGGATTTGTGATGTAGCTTTCTCCCTTCACCCAATATCCGAAATGTCGATATCTCCTTGCCACAGATCAACGGTCCCAATTCTTCCATGATCTGACAGTCCAGATCGCATCGGGATTTCGTGTATCGGGAAATCTCAATGTGATTCACCTCCGTTCTCTCGAGGTCCAAACCTCAATGTGACTCAGACAAAATCGCTCTCGCTCTCGACTCTCGAAATACTGATATTTCGAAGCACCAAATCAATGGCTCACGCTCCTCTGGATCTGACGGCCACTATCAAATCGTGAACTCGAGCCTCGCGAGTTCTCACGATTCTCCCCTTTGACCTTTCCCTCCTGCAAATCAGTGAAATGTTGATTTTCTGCCACGTGTCCTCTGACGATGGATGGTCCCGATGATTTCGGAAGTGGTCTAGTGCACTTTCCTTGGGATCCAACGGTTGTTGACCCAGACGCTCAAATCCGACGGCTACGATTTGATCTCCTCCTGCGAGTGCTCCTTCTGCCTATCCTTGATATGACGGCTCAGATCCTTTTCTTCTCAAATCAGAAGTTCGTGTTTCGTGACTTTGGAAAACAAACTCCTCTGTTCTCCAAACTCCCGATATTCTGAAACCTCCTTTTCCAATGAAAGAAACCAATGGTTTGATCCTCCCTTATATCGACGACTCACTATCTCTCCTGAGCTTTCGCTCCCTTCCATACTTAGAATATTTCTCAGATCTCAAAGGTTTCAACCTTTGCTTCTCCTGCGAGTCCAACTCATGGATCTCATCAACACTTGTTAAAGTGATATCTCTTATGATATTTGTCCCTTGAAAGGATTTCGATCTCCCATGCACACCTTGCGTTCTCGAGATTTTGAATAACTCAGTTCGAAGGATCTTCTTTAGAAGAAAATGCTTCTCACCCACCTGGCATTCTTCTGCACTGGTTCTTCGAAGCTTGTTGGCTTCTTGACGCTATGCACACCTTGCACCTGGTCTAAGTTTCTATGATTCTCTCTGAACTTCTCTGAGTCAATCTGAGACTCAGTCAACACATTCCTTGTGTTCAAGATGCACACCTTGCATACAAGTATCAGAAGAGAAACAATTGAAACTCATCCAGTTTCGTCACGAACTCATGCAATCAATCTCTCAAACAATCATACATGAACAAACTGAAATAAATCATACACACATAATATAACATTCATTCAATCACACATGAAATGAACACAGTCCAAGGATTTGGGTTGTCTGTTCTATTCATTCATGAAAAACAAGTTACATAGTGTTTCTGCTACTCTAGTATGTTCTATTGATCTCTTACAATACTCATACATCTCATAATACTCATATTTTTATATTACAATGCAACAATAATCTATCTAAGGACCGGCTCCATGAGCTCTCTCGTCTTGTCTGAAATCTATCTTATCAAATTCAAAGTTGTTACCTACTTTGTCCTATTGCAATAACTACTAGTTATTTCCAGATAGAGTCAACACTCCATATCTGCAATCCCTTACAGTCCTTCAAGACTTTACAAACAAGTTACATTTTTAAAAATGTTTTTTACAAAATATCTCAAGAACCAGTTTATCTCTGAAATAAAAGCTGATTTGAAACTCGGTCCTGATGAGTTATCATTCGTTTGCCTCTACGCGTGCGTTGTTGACTTTGAAGGCAATGCTCCTGCATCAAATTTCTTAACCAATCTTCAATATATTCCCTCATAGGGGCCACCGTGATCTCATGCCTTGTCTTTGTCTCAAACAATTGATTGGTGCAATGTGTCATCTACCTCATCATTTTTTATGATGTATCTAACTATCCACCTTTCGACTTCCTCTTCAGAGAATTCTATTGTTTCGATGAACTCATTTTTCCAGGAAATTTTCAATACATTAAGTTGTTCTATTAATGTTTCTTTAGATGAAAGCATTGTATCCATTAATAGACTCGGGCCATCAAGTTTTTTCTTGAGATAAACATGCTTAAAGAATAAGTCGTCTCTTTTGTTTTTCAAATCATCTAATTCACCTAGCATTTCCCTCAAATTTTTAATCTTCAACCAACATGCATTGATTTGTTTCATCTAGATATTTGAAGGAAGGTTTTGCTCTCTTCTGTGGGTATCGCTTAAGATTGAAACTATGGATGAGAATGTACCCACAACGTCCTTGTAGAAACCTTCATCATTCTCTAAATCCATCTGAAGATATTCTTTAAAAAAATTAATTCTTGTTGCAAAATTAGTGGCTCTCTGAGCAAGATCCCAAATTTCTTGAATTAAATCAATCATTTTATGGATCCCATCTCCAACATTTTTCTTATTTCTTATAGTAAACTTGATGAACCTTTACATATGTTTAGACATTATGGGACATATTCTAAAGTGAGCGTTGGTTGAATTGTACTCAAAGTTTCGAGAAACAAAGGTCCTGGAATTAATGTTGCTTCTAGTTTTTTTATTCTTTGTTTTAATTCCAATTTTTCCTTTTCCATAGTACTAACAGACTGTTTTAGGGATTCTACGATTGCATCATGGAATTGCACAATTTTTTATGGTGCAACCGCGTCGAAATGAATTGTTGATTTCCATTTCTCTACTTACTTTTTTATTTTTTGTATTAACATTTTCAATTAACAATCTTTTGGACACTCAATTATAGGTCGTGTGATGAAAAGTTACAGATTCATCTTCGAAAACCTCTAGCTCCTGGGTGATTAGGGCTTCAACGATTTCTCTGATTTCCAGCAATCTTTGCTCAGACCAACTATGTTCTTCGATAAGCTCATCCACATCCATAGCTCGTGGAATTTGTTGGGTTTCAAGTACGCTTAACCATGTTGTTTGTGTATTCATTTTTCTCTTGGCAGAAGTATATACAATATGATATTTTTCAATATTTTTCTTGGGTAGGTCCTTATCATTGCCATCGTCTGAACTTCCAGCCGATGTTTTTCTAATCTCAATACCATTGATCCTATGCTTTGTTCTTAACAAGGTATTTTTTAGGGAAATGGTTAGTGAATTGGGATTTGTATCCGCTACTTCTATGCCATGCTGGCAGAATCCTTCATTGGTATTGATCAATTTTTCTATGTCATTTAAAGCTTGGTCGACCGTAGTCTCAGGGAGATCTAAGTTATCTCCACCTCCTTCTTTAACTTGCTCAATTTTGGTGAAATAAGAAAACTAACCAATTTATGCCATATGTGCAGTAAACATATCATTTCGATCGAAATCCTCAACAAGTTTAGCTTATTTTAAGTTGAGTTGGTCAAAATGACCTGCAAGTTCATTCAGATGGGATATATGTTTTACCATGCTTTCTCCAATTTTCCAAGGCATGGGAATGAATTGATTTTTCCTCTTCTCATTGAAGAAATGAGCTCAAGTCATGTACTGCTTGCAAAATTCAACAACAAAATGCTTGTCTTATACATAAAATTGGAGAAGGAAAGATTTTTATTCACACCCAAACATCCTGTTAATATTGAAATCCTCAATAGTCTCAAAAACTCCTTTCTCCGTGAGAAAGGTGGCAGCTTCGAGTGATAATCTCAACGTACTAAGGCCAAAAACTAATTTTTTGAACTCTGAAATGAAATAATTGTGAACTTGGTAAAAGTTATACTGAGCTTTGTGCCTATACAAGGCTAAATACTAGGTGTAAACTGGTTTCATCTTAAAATCAATGTTCCTTGCCCTTAGCAAGTCCTCAAATACATGACAGTAGGATATGGAAAAAATGAGGTTGGACGTCATATAAAATTTCCGGGTCTTTCTCAAATTACTTAATTGAAATGAAACTTCACTAGAAATAATGTGGCCCCAATCTATGATGGTGTTTTCATGCAGAGCAATGGGAAGGACATAGATCATATTTCTCGGTATAGATGTTGTAGATTCCAGACCGATAATACGAGCAAATAACTAGGCAAAATCCTTGCATGGGTATTTCAAGGAGCTTACCTCAATCTTGGAAACACTAGGTTTATTGCCTGGGTCGGCCAGATAATTGCTAAGAATTTGTTCTCCTCCCTTATGTTGTTTAAGGAATTCATTAGCCTCTTCGCCTTTAAACCGCATAGTGGATGTAGAAAGTAGTAACATTCTGGAAAATACTAGAGGAGCTAAAGAAATGAGTTGTTGTCCTTGAAGTTGGATTATTATTTTCTTTGATTTAAATTCATTTGCACACCATTGAACAAGCTCTTTGAAATATGTTACTTTTGGAACACAACCAACAAGGGCTATGCATGAATTCCAAATCAAGTTCGTCTTTTTCTCAGCCGAAGGGAGAGACTTGTAGTAGTTGTATGCTCTCGACCATTGGAAATCTTGATCTTCACGCCTAAGTGTGTTTAGTGTATCCCCGCAATACAATTCATTTCTCTTACTTGACATTATTTTCTCTTCTTTTTAGTTTTTGCAATACGTGGCGCTATTGTCGATATTTACAGCTTGGCATGTTAGTTTTTATTTAATTACCTCGTATTGCTCTGATAGTTTAATCGTCGTAGTTCTTATTTCAAGTTGTTGTCTTGCACGACAATATTTTCGAATTTATTACAAGACTTGCGGGATCTTCGCTAATTTAATAATGGCATTATGTCTTCACAAGTGGTGGCTGATGTGGCACGAGGAAATAAATGTGATGGGAAGTGGTGATGTGATGTCGTGGCAGATGAAAAGTGGTTAAGTATGGAGGTGCATTACGAGGAATGAGAACTTGATTATGTAGGATGTGGTAGTGTGGATTGGTGGGTCTGCAAGCATACGAGGATGAAAAGGTGAAAATGAAAGTGCCTTGCACTCAAAGTAAGGAAATTGATTAAATATGAGAGATGGTCGTTTTGTGGGTCGTAGAGATGAGTGCATTTTGTAGAACCCAGGAGTGCAGATTGGTGGGTATGCAAGTCTGCAAACATAGGAAAAATGTAGATAGGATAATCGATCGTACCGCATCCACATTTCAAGAAAAATGGTTAAATACGAAAAGGTAAAAGATGTGTTTTGGGAGACGTAGAAGTAAGAAGTGCAATTTGTAGGTAGCGCGATTGTGGATGTAAAACTTGCTTTATTTTCGCATTATTATTCCCACATAATTCAAAAATGACTAAGTATCACAAAATTTTGAAAAGAAAGAAAAAAAAAATTCATAGAAGAAAGGAAAAACAAAACAAAAAAAAGTTTAAAGAAATGTAAATATATGCAAATATTAATCACTAATGTGTGGATCAACACTTATATTCATAATATTGTTTATAATATATTATCATAGTAATTAAAGGTTATTTGTTTGTTGTTAAATAAACTTTCATCCATGTTATATTCATAATATTGTTTATTATAATATTATATTGTAATAGTTAAATTGTAATGGAGATAATATTTGGTTTATCAGTATATAGTATATGGGGATAATATTGTTTATAGGTATATGATCTTAACATTAATTTTATTGTAAATATTATTTACATTGAAATTGTAATAAGTGTTCTAATAAAATTTAAAATTGTTTTTAAATAGTTGAGTGTTTAGAAATTTTAAAAAAATTGATAAAAATGAATTGTTTTTAAGTTTTTTAATAAAATTTAAAATTATTTTTAATTAATTGAGTGTTTAAAATTAAAAAAAAAAAATATATATATATATATATATATATATATAAAAGTGAAAGTCTATGTAGTTCAAAGCACTATAACAAATTCTCTTATAGTAACCAATTATCACTCTCTTCACTACTAATAAACTAAACTAAGTTATGATAAATTCTGGAAAATAAAAAATACTCAGCACTCATTTAATAACGCTAATGAGAGGAGAGCATTGGATTGCTAAATAAAATCTGGCATTGTCATTGTCATTGTCACTGAAGATTTAGTTCAATCATAGTTTGCAAAGCGTTTCAATGCATTTTTCAAATAAAACGCTGCGGCGTCGGAGTACCAAAGGTTTTGCGAATTCAACTACTCCGATCAGAGAAGAAGCCATAACAGAAACAGAGCTCCATTGTCATGCCCGCAAAAGCTTTAGTGACATGGGTGCGTTGTGTAGGGATGGCAGATTGAAGGAGGCATTAGGAATTCTGTATTCCATGGATAAACAGGCCATTGTGGTCGACTCCAACAGCTACGCGTCCCTCTTGCAGGCTTCCGTCAATATGAAATCTCTGATATATGGTAAGCAAATCCATGCCCACATCATTGAATCCGGTATTGAGCTAAACAACTATTTGGGTTCCAAACTTGTCCTGGTGTATGCTAAATGTGGGCTCTTGGAGGATGCCTACAAAGTGTTTGACAAAATGTCTGAGCGTAACATCTTCTCGTGGACTGCCCTGATTGGCGAGTATGCCAGGCGCGGGCATTACGAAGAAGCACTTGCGTTATTTAGTCGGATGGAAACAGTTGGGATGCGGCCCGACAAATTTATATTTCCTTGTGCTTTGAAGGCGTGTGCAGGGCTTGTAGCCTTTGAACAGGGTAAGAATATTCACAATTATGCTCTAAGATGTGGTTTTGAATCGGATGTTTTCGTGGCGAATTCTCTAATAGACATGTACGCTAAATGCAGGAGTACCAAGGATGCACGAACTGTATTTGACAAAATGCCTCGAAGAGATGTGGTATCATGGAATACAATGATTGGGTGTTATGTTCGCGGGGGGTTTGGGGATGAAGCCTTTGAACTGTTTCGTCAAATGCAAGCTGCAGGCTTAGAACCCAATGTGATATCATGGACTACAATGATTGCAGGGCATGTTCAAAATGGATTTGGCAGAAATGCAATACAACTCTTTCGGGATATGCAGCTGGCAGGAGTGCAGCCAAACTTGCATACTATTTCTAATATTATTATAGCATGTGCGGAGTTAGCAGCTTTGCAACAAGGTAGGGAGATGCATGGTTTTATCACGAGTCGTGGGTTTCAGTTGGATGAGATTGTTGGGAGTGCCCTTGTTGGCATGTATACAAAATGTGGATGTTTAGAAGATGCACGCCAGGTGTTTGATAAAACGTCTGAAAGAGACTTGGTTTCATGGACTGCAATGATTGCAGGATATGCACAAAGTGGTCATGGTGATCAAGCCTTGAAACTCTTTCATCAAATGCAATTGGCAGGTTTGGAACCTGATTCAGTTACCATTGCGAGTATTCTCCCAGGGTGTGCTCACTTAGCAGCTCTGCAGCAAGGAAAGACGATTCATGATTATGTAATCAGAAGGCAGTTTGAGTCTGATGCTGCTGTGTGTAGTGCTCTTGCAGACATGTATTCCAAATGCGGATGTATAAGGGATGCGCGCCAAGTGTTTGACAAATTATCTCAAAAGGATTTAGTTTCATGGAATGTCATGGTTGCAGCATATGCGATGCATGGGAAGGGATGGGATGCTCTTGCACTTTTTGACGAAATGCAACGTACAGGTGTGAGGCCAGACCAAATTACTTTCACTTGTCTGCTTTATGCATGCAGCCATGCAGGCCTTGTGGACGAAGGCTGGCAATACTTTGATCTTATGATTTATGACTTTGGCATTACACCCACTGTGAAACATTATGCCTGCATGGTTGACCTCCTAGGTCGTGCAGGATGCCTGGAAGAGGCATATGAGTTCATCAACAAAATACCAGTACAACCGAATGCACATGTATGGGGAGCCTTGCTGGGTGCTTGTGCGGCAAGATCTAATATAGAGCTAGGGGAGTGTGCAGCAGAACGCCTTTTGGAGTTAGAGCCTCAAAATGTGGTACATTATGTATTATTGTCAAACATCTACGCTGCAAATGGCCGTTGGGGTGACGTAGCAAATATGAGGAAAACGATGAAGGACAGAGGTCTAAGAAAAATGCCAGGCTGTAGTTGGATTGAGGTTAACAAGAAGGTGCATAAATTCCTCGCAGGAGATGAATCACATCCAGAAATGGACAAAATCTATGCTATGTTGAAAAGATTGACCGAAAAGATTAAGGAGGCAAGCTACGTTCCTGAAGGTTGACATTGGATTTGGTGCTACAATATACTTAGGAGAAGGAATGCATTCTCTTTGGTTACTGCAAAACGCTGGCGATGGCTTGCCATGCAAGTTATGGTGATGGAAGACCTATTTGGCTATTCAAGAACCTTAGAACATATGGTGGCTGTCATTCAACCACCGAATTCATTTCCAAGAGTGTTTGGGTAAGTAAAAAATGCCAATATTTGCTTGCATGGAGGTTTGTAGTTGACTTGAGAACACTTGGGTTGAGAGAGTGATCATGTAGATGGGGTGGAGCCAAAGGAGCACATAACTAGCTAGGAGAAGCATTGGAACTTTGGAGGCTTTTGGACGTGAAGTGTTAGACCCTTCCTGAGGAGTGTCCATGCCTTTGAGTCTTTCTTGTTGGTCATATTCACCCTAAAGATTGACATGTGTCATTTGTAAAAGAAGCGTTCGACGTGTGATCCTACTTATGTAGAGTTAGGTTGCTTGTAGGTCCACTTTATATTGTTGGCTTCCTTACCTCTCATATAAATACAGGAAGGAGAGTCCTTTTATTTATTCATTCATCACATACTTGTGTTAGAGATGTGAGGAATGAGCATAGTTTCTCTCTTTTGTGTACTCCTCATCATCTTCTCTCTTTATCTTGGTTCACTCAGGGACTTGGAGGAGTTTGAGGGAAATTCTTGGGGTAGGGTTCACCTTAAAGAAGCAAAGAAGCTAGGGTTTGTGATAAACCTTAGAGGGGTAAATATAGCATTGTATCTTTCAGCTCTTGTGAGCGAAGACTAGGGTTTTGGAAACCCTAATGCTACTTGTTATGCTTGTTGAGGAGGAGAAAGTGCATGAGCCAAGAAGGACTTGTTGGTGATAATGCTAGCTTGTTGAGGATCCTTGATGGAGTGACCAGCTTTTGGAAACCCTAATGCTACTTGTTATGCTTGTTGAGGAGGAGAAAGTGCATGAGCCAAGGAGGACTTGTTGGTGATAATGTCTGCTTGTTGAGGATCCTTGATGGAGTGACCAGCTTTGGTTAAGAGTGATTCCTGGCTAGGAGGAGTTTGCAACTAAGGTTTGCATGGTTTCCCTAACTAGGTTTTGGAGAGTTTGAGATTGTACTAGATTGTGATGAGTTGTATGTACATGTACTTCATCTCTTATATATAAATGAATTGTTTCAACTATCCAATTATTGTGAACTTGCAAATTTGATTTTCAACTTGTATTTTCTTTTTGATTGGGTAATTTTCAATGCTTGTTGTTCATGTTAGTTTGATATTACTTAACGCTAAAATTGTTAAGAGAGTTAACACTTATCTTGAAGATAAGATGGCATATTTATTGTTGTAATAAAGTTATTTTAAATCTATTATATAAATGGAAAAGTGTGCCCTAATGGCTATTGAAGTACACTAGTTTGGTATATTTTCTCTTGGGATGCCCAATAGTTTGGATTGAAGTGAAGTGAATTATTCGTTAATGTTCGATACTGTAATTATTAAATATTTCATATCAACCCTAAGGCTGAAAGCTCTAAAGGATTAGATCTAGGAAACCTCTAGTGAGATGAATTTTTTGAAGTCATATATGGAAATTTGTACATGGTATCACAACTATTTTGACTAAGATTGTTCTCTTGGTGAAGAGGGAGTTGAATATTTCAACATTGTTCTACTTAGCAACCCATGATAGGTTGATTGGGTGTGATATCTTGGGGCCCGGGAGAATTCTACTTCTTTTATTGTTCATTTTTGCTTTGAGTTGTGCTTTAGATTTGCAGGTTGTATACTCTCAATCTTATAGAGTGTGACAAGTTGGATGGTGCTTTTAATTTCATACCTTGGAAGCTCATGCTATAGTTGTTTATGGAGGAAGCTGAAATTCGGGGCCATGTCAAGAAGGAGATTGCAACACCTACCAATCTGACAAAGTTGTTCACCCATAATAAGGAGGTCAAGGCAAAGCAAATCATTCTTGATTCAGTGAAGGATCACTTCTAATGTGGAAAAATCCCACTCGAGCAGAGTTCTACACCAAATTGCGAATAAACAATCTCTAACTCAATTTTATTAAACAAATCATAAGCTTATAGTTTTACATGAAGATAACTAACTAATTTTATTAAACAAATCATAAGCTTATAGCTTTATATGAAGGGAACTAACTCAACAAATGTGAAGAATAGAGATAGTTGGAGAAATGCTTTCAACTACTCCATGAAACTAGGAAACCAAAAGGATTCATCACACAAATCCACAATAATAATCTCCTAATACAAATACTAATGTGATAAGCTAAGTACATGTGCTAATCATATGTGAAGCACTAAATAATCCCTATCATTCACTTGTAGGCCTTTGTCTTACTGGATTCATCATGGATCTACCGCTTCTTGCCTTATCGCTAAGGTCAACATCTGCATCATGCTTGTTTCAACATTGACTATAGCAACAATGTTTTCCCTCTCTCCTGAAAGCATTGGAGGCCAATGCTTATGTTGTGGGGAGGAATGATGGGGATATTTAGTACTTCACATGTGATTAGGAGATTATTATAGTGGATTTGTGTGATGGATCTGTTTGGTTTCCAAGTCTTATGGAGTAGTTGAGAGCATTTCTCCAACTATATCTATTCTTGAGATTTGTTGCTAGTTCTTAGGATCTAGTGAGTATTTTTCTCCTAGATTTGTTGAGTTAGTTCTCTTCATGTAAAGCTATATAAGCTTAATATTTTTTTAATAAAATTGAGTCAGAGATTGTTTGCTCGCACTCCGCTATAGAACTATGCTTGAGTAGGATTTTTCCACGTCAACATTATCCTTCACATTGTAGACAAGTCTACTAGTAAGATGTTTGAAGCTTTGGTTGGTTTATTTCAAAGTTCTTGTGTCTCTAGACAAATACTCTTTCAAAACAAGCTTTCAACCCTTCGCATGAGCAAGACATATACAATGGTGAGTTACCTAGCCAGGATCACAAAGATGAGAGATCAATTAGCTACCATGGGGACAATGTGGAAGATAAGGAGTTGGTGTCCATTGCCTTGTATGGACTTGTCTCATGTTAGAGGCTTTTTCTTCAAAGTGTATATGCTCGTTAGAAGTTTCCAACCTTTACAAAACTTTGGGATGACCTCATGTAGGAAGATATCAAGTTGGATTCCTGTTCAATGTAGTGAACGGAAGTAGAAGAAGTAGCCTCCATCGAAAGGACAAAGAAGGGAAGCAAGAAAGGGAACAAGAAGGGTAAGAAGGAAGATTCAAGTCCATGAAAGAGAGACTTGAGTAAGGTGAAGTGTTTTAGTTGTCACCAATTGGGACATTATGCTAGCCAGTAGTCAGAGAAGAAGAAGGTGAAGGCCAAACAAGTGGAAACTAGTATTGTAGCAGGGGTGGATGATGTTATCCTATGGCTTACCTTACCAATCACTAAGTCTTCTTATCACCTTTAATTGTATTATTCATTTATAATATTAGTGATTTATCTTCAAGTGATGACTCAATGATTTAGTTAATATTTCCTAGCCTATTCACCATGCAAGGTGTTTGGATCTAGAGCAGTTCTCTCTACGAGGTGGCATCACCCATTGTACTATATATTTGTAACTTTGGTGTGAATAATTGAAGAAGATGGCTTGAGGCATTTTCCATCATATTGTTGGCTCTGTGTTGTGTGTTTTATTTTTTAACATGGTATCAAAGCTCCTTTAATCACGAGGGCATGATAATGGTAGCTATCTTTCCATGGAAGATGAAGTGTTATGACTCCTTCATGGTAGTGTTCCATGGGAGATGAGATGTCTTGATACAACTATATATTTCGTTGATCAATGGCAAGTAAGCTC
>ML799267.1:0-10226 GCA_009831015.1 Picea engelmannii
GACGATGTTCTGCAGAAAAAGTCACCGTTCAGTTGGTTTGGTAAGAAATGGTTGGATTTCTTAAGCAAGTAACGCTTGCATTTTTCTGATTGTAAATGCACTTTTCCGCGTTATGTGTGCATTTATGGGAAGCATGATAAGTTTCAACCATTTATATTTTTTGTATTCAACTCTTAAAGTACCCATATGTTTCGAGGTTGTACTTATGTTTGACTGGAAGGAGAGTTGAAGAGTCATGAACATGCATTTGTTTTTATGTATGTGTAATCAGTGAACCTGGTGATGGTTTATCATGAGTGATTCATGATTGTTACATGATTATGTATCATGTTTGTCGACTTGTTAGTTTGGGAAGGTTGATGTTTCAATGAGTCTCGACTGGTGTTGATGATTTTCTGACGACTATGTTGTGTCGATCGTGTTGTTCGACTTGTGTTTAGTCGATGGTGTTTATTGACTTGAAAGTTGATTTTGAAAATGCCATGTACTTTGATAAAGTACGAGATGCGACAGTTTGTTTGAAGAACAAAAGATTTTTGTTGGCATCATTTTTCAATCTTGTATGATTTGTTTTCAAGATTGATGTTTTTCTTGGCTTGTGACAAGATGTCGCAGGAAGTTTTTTCCGCAATTGGAGAGCTGATGTTGTTGACGTTAAAGAGTTCGAAAGAGGGACTTGATTCTCAATGGGAAGGTTGGCAGTATTCCAAGCACAGAGAGAGAGTGGGTCAGCGACAGCCAGAGAGCAGTGGTTGAAGGACATAGCCAGTTGCAGTGCACAACATGTCAGAGTATTCAGGTGATTATCGAAAAGATTTTGATATCACTTGAAAGCAGACAGATAAGATTTTGTGGGTCCAAAAGCCTTTCAGTGGGAAGGTGTGATCAAAATCTGGACCAGGGGGCAAAATTTTGCTCAATTTTCAAAGTGCTCGGAATGCGACGAAAATGGTGCCATTGCGTCCGTCTCATCTTCCTGATTCCGGCGGTATATTTACTTTCTCAAACGGAGTCCGTATGGAGAAGATATCGTGATCTGTTCGCCGAGCCAAACATGCAAAAATTTGATGCTTACTGTACCTGTCCGTACAGGACACGTGGAAGGCCCATACATGCTGACGCGGTAGGGTACGAATCACACATGGCGATGACGTGGCACGTGTTTAATGGTTGGTTGCTGGAAAATTGGATTGTGACACGTGTCAGATTTTGGGCAAATGGTATGAGGACACGTGGCCCAATCGGAGGGCGCCACGTGTCACTCATTATTTGGTTTATATATGGTTTTGTAAAATTTTATGGTGGAGTCCGCGGGGTTTGACCCCCGGACCTCCACAACGCCCAACACCTTCACAAATCTCCACTAGCCAACATACCGCCTATTGTTTCTTGTAATGGATATGAGCAACATTACATTTGAATTTGAATTGTTTTGTAAATGGTGGGGGGTCGGGCCGGGGCTTAGCCCCGACCCCCGGTTCTATTATGCATTGATATGACCATACACCGGTGTTTGCGCATGGGTTTTTAATTCGTGGTCATTTGTAATGTTATATGACCATAACTTTTGTTATATGGCGCACGGTTTAAAACATATAGCATGGTTTTATATGTTACCCCATGACCATATATTAATTATGCACGTGGATTTGTATAACAATAAACCAAAAGTTTTGTAACCATGTATTATTAATTATGCACGCGGGTATAGTGGTTGTAACCATTGGGCGCGGTTTTGTTGGTTACATGTGACCGTTACAAAAGCCCGTGGATTTGATTATAAACCATATGCCCGTGACCTGGAGCTGGAGGAAGTTGGCACGATTTTGACCGTTAGCCTTTTTGTAAAAAATGCACGGTCTTATGGACCATATGCTTGAGAGCTTGGTGGTTAGGGCTTGGAGGCGCCCTAACCATCCTATAGTTTGCACGGTTATTCAGAACTTCTTGGTGCCAGGTTTTAACGCGCGTTTTGGAGCGTGTTCTTGGTTCATGCACACAGAGGTGTGTTTTGTAGAGCCATTTCCAGCAAAGTGGAAGGAGGAAAATGGAGGAGGCCTAACTTCTTCATATGTTGGCCGATTGAGGTGTCGTAAAAGTCAAGCTAGGAGTTTTTGGATGTTCTGGATCCATTGGTGCTATTTTCAAGGCCATTTGAAGACTTCTTCTGCAAGTTTTTCACCATTTAAGTTTCAGCAAGCTCCAGGGAGCTTGAGGCCCTCATTGATCGAGGACATGGTTTGGTGAGCCTATGTTTGTTTTCTATGATTGAATAATCATTTTTGGCTAATTGATATGCTCTGAACACATTGGGACAGGTTTCAGAGGCTTTTGAGGACTTTTATAGGTGTTTTTTCCAAAGAGAATCTCAGGGAAGCTTATGGCCACATGTAGAAGAGGTCATGCCTGGATGAGCCATGATCCGTTTTCAGAGTTCTATTAGTCATTTTTGGGGTTTTTATGTGTTCTGATCTCAATGGTACAGTCTATTTTTCCATTGGAGTTGAGAAGAATCTTGTAAAAGAACTTTTGACTAATTAATCCCAGAGAGCCAAGTCCATTATGGAGGCTCAAGGAGATGTAGCTCGGAGGGGGGTGAACTCCTTTATCATGTTGTTCTTGTTGTGCGTTTGATGGTTTATTTGATGAAATTTGTGTTGATGTGTTTTCATTTCAAGCACATATTTAACCATTCAAAAGAACATATCCTCATACATAAGCATTTACAAGAAGATACATGAACATTTAAAGGAAGAAGCATAAACTTAACACATAAGTTTATTTTGCATATTTTAACACATGAAGCAAGGTCCTGTAAAGTTTATTTTAATGAAGTAGAGGGTGCTTGCATAGCATAACAATTCATATTTCTATTTTCAGATCAAACTCCCAATCTATCTTGTAAAAAACAAAGCTCAAAGCCACTCTAACCAAGCTATCTATCTCAAGCCAAGCTTAATCTCAATACAATCTAACTTTTTCCATGAAAGCTCCTCTCATTTTATAAGCTGAAGAGGAGAAGGTGAGGAGGTTAAGATGATCCCACTAAACCCTAAAAGTGAGTAAGATCCAAACCGATCTAAGGCCACCTCACCATAGAAGCTTCTACTTCTAGAAGCATCGAGAAGATGCTCGTTTTTCCCACATACGAAAATCGTCGCACCCCTAGAACTGAGCAGAGTGTAACGACGTCAAAGAATAGGTATAGTGTAGTATGAGACAATCTGGGATCATCGCACCCATAAAACTGGCAGGGTGCGACGATCCTCCTTACTAGGGTTTTTACAAAGGAAAATATGATTTCATCTCTTAGGTAAAGTTCTTTTCCCTTCTTTCTTCAAGAATTCATGCCACTGATCCTTCTAAAAACAAAGGATAGGATTACATGAATAATGGTCATAGGGGTGAAAAAAATAATGTGTAACAGAGAGGCTCCCAAAGTATGAAGTTAAAACAGAGTGATAACTAAAATACTTTATCGAGTGTGTGTAGGGAACAAGGAACGGTCGGTCGAAAACCTGCCAACAAACAAGGAAATGCAACACAATAATATATCATCACTGAGGTAGGCATTCCCATACTCTGAATATAAATGAATCAAAGAATAAATTTCAACATGCAAAGATATGTGTCAAGTAATACAGGTCATGGCCACCAAACATACACTCTGGATCCATGCCATTATGACTCAAATCTGAACATATCCACCA
Source organism: Picea engelmannii (assembly GCA_009831015.1). Classification (NCBI taxonomy): domain Eukaryota; kingdom Viridiplantae; phylum Streptophyta; class Pinopsida; order Pinales; family Pinaceae; genus Picea; species Picea engelmannii. The sequence continues at coordinate 3,711 of ML799267.1, forward strand.
AAAATACACCGTGGATATATGTGTTAAAGACTCAAATATGAATATAGACATGAGACATACACTCTAGATATATGCACCAATACAATCTGAATATACTCCAACACAACTTGAATCTATCCGAAAAGATCCAAGTTATTCATCTCCATCACTCTATAGTACGAATCTAACCATGCGAATACATGTGCTGAAGTCGAACATGGTAGAAACCACTTGATTACCGGTCATTAGTGTATACCATTAACAAGTGTGAGGGAAATCACCATTGATGTCAATGAATCCCAAGGTACACCACTACAATCCAATGGGTGCAAATTAATGAGCTGAAGTCGAACACTCGGTGGAATCTCTCGATCAGGGGTCAATAATGAAAACCACTATTGAAAGCGAGGAAACCTGCCATTGAGGCATGCAAGATCCAAGGTACCAATTAGTTTCTAAGTCTAATTCCTGGATAATGAGTTGAATTCGACAGGAAAAGACTTTTCATAGGAGGAACTTAATGTATCCCTCATCAATGACATGAAACAGGTAACAAGATTTGAAGTAGATCACAGTAACAAGTGATTCGAGACTAACTCATGGATGGTCGATGCAATAGAAGGATTAAGGACTGCAGAAATGGCCGATGCAATAGAAGGATTTATGGGTTGAACTTATATTTGAACATATTGACGACACGACAACTATCTTGGAAACACTAACTCAAAAACAGGGATCACAAACCAATTTGTAATCTTATAAAGGAGTATGATCAAGAGAAAATCGGATTTCCCAACCTCGACACAAAGTGAGTGAAAGGGTGTCATGTTCAAAGGCAACTGTTCCATATAATACAGGTTTAGATACATTTCTTTTCCAATCTTTTCCCCCACCATTTTTGGTGAGTACCTCTTTATTTTTACACAAGCTTGAGGAGGATAACATATGATTGAACTGGAAGCTCATCCTTCAGATGAGTCCCTTGGAGTATATTTAACGAACCCTAGGAATGAATGGTTCATTCCCATATGGGCCTTTCAATGTTTATTTTACGAGTCCAAAGAAAGTAACTCAGTGGTTTTCATATTTAGAGAGTCTGAAAAACACTTAAAGGAAACTCCAAAAATGTCATTTTTCGTAAAGTATTCCGCTCAACAGATGTTTTCTTCAAACACTTTAATGAGCGTGAAAAGAACAAGATCACTCGACAATCTTTTCATGTTTAGAGAGTATGAAAATATATTAAAGGGAACTCCAGAGGGTTCATTTTTTGTATAACCTTTACGAGTCCGAAAAAGTGATAAAAGAATACTCGACAGTCTTTTCATGTTTAGAGAGTCTGAAAATAGCTTAAAGGGAACTCAAGAGGGTTCATTTTCCTATAACCTTTACAAGTTTGAAAAAGTGATAAAATTCTACTCGGTTACATTCTCATTGATTTACGAGAATGAGAAAGAACAAAGACTAAGCTCGGGATTGTTTTCATTTTTATGCAAGCTTAAAACAATTTTTTTTTATGCTTGGGATAGATTTTATTTTTTCACAAGCTTAAAACTAAACAAAACTATGCTTGGTCCTGGTTTCATTTTTACACAAGCTTGAACCAGAGGAAACTATGCTTGAGGTAGGTGGTTTCATTTTTACACAATCTTGAACCATAGAAAACTATGCTTGAACTTCCCAATGCATTATCCAAGGATGGTTGGTACTTAGCCCCCAGCTTAAGAAACTAGCGGCTTAACTTCAACATGAAGTCTAGAGGCTATAAGAATTTCCCCCTAAGCTTCATTTCGTCCAATAGCACAGGCGAAGGAAAGGAAGCTTAAAATACTATACGTAACAAAGTACTTGACTCAATCGAAGAGGGGGAAGTTGTTTCATTTTTTAACGAGCTTGACACAGGAGAAGAACTATGCTCGTGAATCTAGGTTCAATCCCCAGACCTCTGTTTCATTTTTTAATGAGATTGACACAAAAGTAGGAACTATGCTCGTAATATCTTTTTCATTTTTTAACGAGGTTGCTACAGAGACGCGAAAACTATCCTCACAGCTGGTTTCATTTTTTAATGAAATTGAAATCAGAAAACCATGCTCAAAGCTAGTTTCATTTTTTAATGAGCTTGAAATCAAAACACCATGCTCAAAGTTGGTTTAATTTTTTAATGAGCTTGAAATCACAAAACCATGCTCAAAGTTGGTTTCAATTTTTAATGAGCTTGAAATCAGAAAACCATGCTCAAAACTCTCTTCTTGATCATGGCTTCCAAGAGGACAATGCTCTGGAAGGACAACATGTCAAGGGACAAAAATCGGTCATGGCTTCCAAGAGATCTTCACTGGATGGAAGAAACACACTCTGGAAGGAACACATGTTGAGGGCCGTGATAGGGGTAATGAGATCAGGCTCCAACAGCTCTACCAAAGAGATTACCATGTCAACTACCATATCCAAGACATAAGATATTGAGCGTACAGTGAGAGGTTCATTTACATCGGTAGCTGAAAGCATGGGAGTAAACACCACATAATTGAAATGTGGCTGGGGCGATATCGTTTGCATATAAGAACCATTTAGGGAGGTCATTGAGTTGATGGTCAAGTCAGGGCCAATGAATGAAAGTTGATCAATAGTCACAATTATTCCATCTTGACGGAAATATATCACATGAAAAATAGTGGACATGATATCTTTCATGGCATAGACATAATCTCTCCCAAGGAGTAAATTGAAATCTAAGGGGTCTTGGACTACCATAACATCAATAAATACAGCTTTCCCTCCCAAAGTTATGGGAAACTGAGGAAGGATCCCTAAAGGGTGATTGGTTCTTCTGTTAAAAGATAACAAATCCTAGGTAACCGACACAAGCTGAGGATAACCGATCTTGCCAAGAAATAGAGGACAAAATACTAATGGACAAACCTTCGTCTATCAGCTTCTGAGGAACATCTCGACCAAAAACTTGTACTGTAATCTTTAAAGGCATGTGAGAGGGAAGACGAGGTCTAGTTAGTGCACCCCAATAAAAAAGGATGGACTCATTAATTGGAGCGGGTTCCACGGGAAAAAGAGGAATACACTCGAGCACGGTAGATTCTGTATCAATGAGAAAAACATGAGAAAAATCATATTTACTCTCTAGCGAGAGAGTAGGGTCGACTGATGACAAGATCAGATCGACCACTTGAGTCGCATCCTCCAAGGGGAGAATGGGGTCGACAGGTGGAAAGAGATCGAACGCTTGGGTTTCACTCTCTAACGGGAGAGTGGGATTGACCGAGGATGGGATCAGAGCAACCACTTTGTCAACTGGTTCAACTAAGGACGTGACCAGATTGACTACATTATAAACCAGACTGACCGATGAAGGGACTAGATTGATCATTCCATCAACTACAGGTGGGTCGAGATTAAGCTTGCGATAAGGAGCTGGAAGTTGTGGTTTTGAAATAGTCATGTCTTCCATTAATTTCGAGGCTTCTTCCATACGAGGGAGAAGGTGAGTTTGATGACTCCCTCTGCATAACATACATTGGAACTTGACTCTAATTTTCTTCTTCCCAACGATATCCTGACTAGTTGACAGGAGGTCAGCAACACATTGTTCAGAGGTTGATGACACGAGTTGGCGAGGGTGAGTATACCATGCTTCTATAACCTTGGATAGACCAGGGCAATCCTTAAGAATATGGCTACCCTTACAAAGCCTGCAAAGGTACTTGGGCTTACGGGTTTAGGTTGTCTTGGCACCATCAACATTCCCAACATGATTATCAATAGCTGGTTGTCTTCCAACATGTCTGGCAGTGGTTGGAAGTTTGGACCCTTGCTTATTTTTCTTCTTCTTATTCTTCCTTTTCTTCTTCTTATCCATCGAGTTACTAGCTTTAGAGATTTCACTCAATGAAGAAGATGAAACAGAAGAAGACCTTGCAAGTGGAGAAGGTGAAGAATATCTTATTGGTGAAGAAGGTGAAGGATCAACATGAGGTTGTTTTTCTTGGGGGGAATTTCTTACAATCGAAGTACTTGCTACATTCGAGATTACCTGAGTGGAAAAAAACCATACCAGTAATCCAATGGTGAGACCTGGAAGTCTCAGAGTAGTGACGTGAGGAGGATCAATGTTTTTGTAAGAAGGAAAAAAAAAGGTTCCCCTGGAAAAGGGGTTCCTTCATTGGTCGTTCCGGGAACTGATGCCATTAAATAAAAATCCAACCTAGAGTCTGCTAGGGAAAACAAACAACACACGCTAAAAATCTAGTAAGAAAACAAACAAACAAAACCTTCTTACGATGGACACACTAGTTGGTGATGAAATCCAATGTCATGGGAATAATGTAAGAAGGGGCTAAGATAGATCGGGTGGAAAATTTATGTTGACGACCTATTAACGGAATTACACCCTAGAGAAATCTCCCACACATAATTGTGGGTATACCCTCCAAGGAGCCCGAGTGAGTTTGGCCAACGTCGATTCCAGGTACCATGAATACTTTCCCCTCCACAGTCACCTCATGTAAAAAACCTAAAGAGATAGGCCACTAAGGTTATCAATTATGACAATGATTCTCGGGGAAACAGTCGACAGTCCGATCCACGTGAAAATGTAGGGTATCTAAGCCCGAAATCAACTCAATAAGGTGTAATATACCAGATATAAAATGTATGCAAAATAGAAATAAAATTCTAGTAATGGAAGAATAACAACAATATAACCAGAACATTCACCACAATAACACGGAAATGATATAATAATAACAACAGAAATAACACTTTGAATCTGAAAGCAATGTTCACGGGCCTCTTCGAGGGGGAAACCTCCAGTTGAAAATATCTCTATTACAATAATATCTAAGCTAGGGTTCTCATACCCTCGACTCCTATTTATACTAAAAGGAAGCATCTAGAGGAAGATCCTTCTAGAAGAAGAAGCTTCTATTAGGTCTTCTTACATCTGCCTTATTCTATTTTATTGAAAGGCCTTATTAATATTGACCTTTATTACATCCAAATATATTGTTCTACCTATGTGCGGGTTAGGACCCTAACATGTCCGCCCCCTTAAAAACAACCCTGTCCTCAAGGCTTGAGATGAGGAAATTGTTGTAGAATGGTAGTTGGTTCCCAAGTGGTGTATGCTGGAGTTGTATCTTTCCACTAGACTAGCACTTCCTTGATGGTTCTCTGATGTAGGCGACACTCATGCTAGTCCAAAACTACTTCTGGTTGTATCCAAATGCATCCTTCTTTAGATAACTTTGGAAGGTTGGTTTGAATTTGGCACTTAGCTTCAATCACCTTCTGTAAGCATGAAACATGAAAAACAGGATGTAGCTTTGAATGGCTAGGAAAAGATAACTGGTAGGTGATTTGTCCCACACGTTTGAGCACAATACAAGGACCATAAAATTTGGGCACTAGCTTCTGACAATGCTCGACCTTGAGGGAAGTTTTCTTGTAAGGTTGCAGCCAAAGAAACACATGATCCCCTTCTGCAAATTGACATTTAGAGTGACCTTGATCTTCTTGTTTCTTCATGCAATTTTGTTCCATGACCAAATTCTCTTTGAGGGTACAAAGAATGGCCTCTCGAGCTGTAAGTGTTAGGTAAACCGCCTGAACCTTCGAGGCACCCGGTAAGTATGAGAGAATTGAAAGTGGCTTCTGTCCATATACCGCTTCAAAACGAGTCATGCATGTAGCTGTATGGTATGAAGTGTTGTACCACCATTCAGCTAGGGGTAACCATTGAGCCCACTGATTTTTCTTTTCCAAGGAAAAACACCTCAAATATGTTTCCAAACACTTCTTGACAACTTCTGTTTGGCCATCAGTCTGGGGATGATAAGTTGTGCTGAGATGCAATTTTGTGCCTTGTATCTTGAACAGTTCTTGCCAAAAATTTCTTGTGAAAGTTGGGTCGCGATCATAAACAATAGAGTGTGATATGCCATGAAGCTTGAAGACCTGATCCATGAATATTTGAGCCACCGTGGATGATATAAACGGGTGTTGAAGGGCACAGAAATAAGAATACTTGGAAAGGTGATCAACAACCACCATGATGACGGATTTATTTCCTGATTTGGGTAAGCTGGTAATAAAATCCATAGAGATATCCTTCCAAATAACAGGTGGAATCGAGAGCAGTTGTAGTGTGCCCGACGATTTGACTAGTTCTCCCTTGTTGCATTGACACACATCAAGTTCGACTACAAAATTACGAATGTCCTGTTTCATACCATCCTAGAAAATGGAACGTTTGACCCTGCCATAGGTTTTGGTTGTTGATTAAGGTTGGTTATCATTGATGTCAACCCTTGAAGAAATACCCCTAGCACAAAGGTTTGGGTAATGGACCCAATAATGTTTGATGTAAATATGAATTATTATTGTTTTTTCATGGTTGATAAGAAGTAAATATGGATGAACTCCAAAGTGGTCCCCTTATGGTGAAAGCCCTCACGGGAAGATGCTTTGTGGAGTAAGAGAACCCATGCTTAATTGTGGAATAATGAGATGAAGGAAAGT
>ML799267.1:37272-60058 GCA_009831015.1 Picea engelmannii
CCGCTTAAAGGTAGAAAGGCAGGGGGGTCTGGAATTTCCTTTATCGTCGTTGATCCGGGCACACTGATCTGGACCATTGAAGAGATGCACCCCCGATTTCAGACCGCCCCCCTCCACTTAAAGGTAGAAAGGAGGGGGGGGGAGGTCCGAAATCCCATATGCACCGTTGATCCGGGTGCGCGAATCGCTGCCGCTCGGACTTGCTTGCCGCTTACCACAGGCGCATTTGCGTTCAAAACTTAGGACAAGTGGGTTTTAACCCATTCTTTTGCATTCTAACCCCCTTACAAGAAAAATCGCTAACATTTGGTTGCATGGGGGATAGAGTCGTCCCTGTGATGCTCTAAGAACTCTTTTGCAGATTCAGTGCCTTTGTTGTTGGGCTATGGAGTCATTTATTAGGCTGAAAGCAAAAACAATAATAATATTTACAAAACAAAACAAAAGAGCCGACTTCGGCTCACAAAAAACATTTTTTTAAGAAATGCCCATTTACTGGGCTGCTAAAAACTTCTTTGCCTTCCAGATCCTACAACCGGTAAGTGTTGTTTGAAAATAATTCAAGGATCTTGAAATGCCCGAACCAGAGGGCATCAAATTTACTGTGTTTTCCCTTTTCCTACCTGGGTGCATCCCATTTGAGCACCAGATCACCCTGCTTGAATTCTTTCTTTTTGCTTTTCCTTTCAAAAACCTGCTTGATCTTCTGCTAATGATTGTAGGCCCTATTCATGACATGTTCTCTGATCTGTTGCACTTCCACCATATGATAAATCCTTCTGAGTACATGGTTAGGTTCCCCTTCAAAGTCCTGGAGGAGATTTACCACAGGTAAGGCGAGCTGAGTGGGGAAAACAACTTCTATTCCATAAACAAGTTGGAAAGGAGAGACGCCCAGGGATTTCTTAGTTTTCACCCAATCAGCCCAGAGAGCAAATTTGAGCTTTGAGTCCGAGGCCCTTTTATTGTCCTCTAGTAGCTTCTTAATAAGCTTGATCAGGATTTTATTGGAGGACTCTGCCAGTCCGTTTCCTTGAGGATAATAGGGAGTAGAGTGAAGCAGTGAAATCTCGAACTGTTCACAGAACTTGACCAGAGGCTCAGACCGAAAAGGGGAAGCATTGTCAGTGAAAATTTTGCTAGGGCAGCCAAATCTAGCTATGATATCTTCCAGGAAGCTGATAATCACTTTGTGAGAAGTGCTTCTGGTAGGGATAACTTCTATCCATTTGGTGAAGTAGTCGGTCGCAGTCAAAATCCATCGGTGCTGGCCACTTGAGGGAGGATGAATTTCCCCGATGAAGTCCAATCCCCATTGCTGAAAGGGTGCCGAGGCTACCACAGTCTTTAATGGCAGGGATTTGAGATGTTGTTTTCCTGAGAATTTCTGTCATTTAATGCACGGTCGGATTTCCCTGCAGACATCGGGAAATAAGGTGGGCCAGTAGTATCCAGCCCGGGGGATCTTGGGAGCTGTGGTCTTCCAAAAATGATGACCTCCACAGAGACCGCTATGAAAGTCGAACATAACCTTCTGGGCTTGCTGCGGGTTCAGATACCTTAGTAATACCCCCAGAGGGTCTTTCCAGTACAAGGCTTGGTCAAGGAGGCAATATATGACCACTTTGAGCTTTAAAGCTCTTGCCTTTCTTTTTTCCATTCCATCAGGAGGCCTCAATTCTTGTAGAAAGTACAAGATATCCTTGTACCAGGTGCATGCTGCTAGTGGTAAGGAATTCTGGGACTGCACGTGGGATGACTCAACTCGCTCGTTGATGAAATTGATTCCCAAGGCCTTGCAATTTGATTCAGCCAGCAACTTGGCTAAACCCTGCCCCTTTATCATCTTGGTGGGCTTGATTTCCAGATCGAACTCTATAATTTTGGCAATCCACTTACCTCTTCTTCCATCTATGTCAGGCTGTATAAGAATTTCCTTCACAGAGGCCGAAGGGACATATGCAGTGATCTTTGAATGCAAGACATAGACTTTGAATGCTTTGAGAGATTTCACCAAGGCATAGGCCTGCTTCTCCATGATCTCGTACTGGAGTTCTGCATCTCTCAGCGCCTTGCTAAAGAAGGCAATAGGCTGTTCTCGCCCCTGACCACTTTTCTTCAATAAGACTGTTGCTATTGTATCACAGGAAGAAAAAGAAAAAATCAGGAAATCTTTAGAATAATCAAGACAGATAAGCACAGGTGCCTCAGTCAACGCTTTCTTTATTTGGACAAAATATTCCCTGGGTTCGACAGTCCATTTCACTTCATTTCCCTTCCTGAGCATGGCTGTGATGTGTTTCACCAACTCAACAAAATTTGAAACAAATCTCCTCAGAAAATTTATCTTCCCCAAAAAGGCATGGACTTCCTTCTTAGATCTGGGCAGTGATAGGGTCTGAAGTGCTTCTACCCTACCAGGATCAATTCTCACCCCCTCTGCTAATACTATATGGCCTAATAGTTTTCCCTCTTGCATAGAAAACAATGATTTCTTGGAGTTTAAAGATAGGCCATACCTCCGACACTTCCGGAAAACCTTCTTCAAGTGGCAGCGATGCTCTTTATCAGTCTTGGAAAAGACTGTTATGTCATCTAGGTAAATCACCACAAACTTATATTTTTCCCTGATGAAGGCTATGTCTATGGCTCGCTGAAATGTGTCTCCCGCATTCATCAATCCGAAGGGCATTTTGGGATACATGAATGTGCCCCAAGGAGTGGTGAAGGCTATTTTTTCTCGGTCCTTAGGCATGACTGATATCTAATTGTATCCAGAGAAACCATCAATCATGGATATCCTAGATGCATCGGTTACCCTTTGCAGTATGTGTTCCATGTTGGGCAGGGGATAATTGTCCTTCTTGGAGATTCTATTCAGGTTCCTGAAATCAACACAGAGTCTGATTTCCCCACTTTTCTTTCTCACCGGGACCAAATTGGCTACCCACTCAGAATATCTCAAGGGGACAATGATCTGGGCATCCAACAACTTCTTTACCTCTCTCTCCATGACAGGTAGCAATATGAGATTTATCTGTCTCAGCTTCTGTTTAAATGGCTTAGCCTCCTCTTTCAGTGGGATCTTGTGCTCAATGACTGATGTGTCATACATCTTGAGGTCTTCATAGGTCCATGCAAACACATCAGCAAACTCCTTCAGCAACTTAGTATATCCGACTCTCTGCTCCTCTGTCAAACTCCTTGACAGCTTGACAAATTTAGGCTCCTCAGGTGTGCCTATGTTGCACTCAGATGTGTCATCATCATCACCTGAAACTTTACCCTTCACTGCCACATCATTCCCATCGAACAATCTTTCTAATGGGATTAGTCCTTTCAGAATGTAATTGCTCGGTAGCTGAATGATCTGGTGATCAAAAATTTCATTCAAAAACTCCCTAGGGTGATGGTCACCTTCCACGTCAGGATTCTCATCTATGTGCATTGTGGAAAAGTCATCAATGGACTGGAGAAATTTCTCGATTTCCTGATCATCTTCAAACACCCTCCAGTGTTTGACGTTGTCTGGTATAGAAGGTCTGTATCTTATTTCAACATTGGAACTGACCACCGGTGGTGAAGGAACTTCAAGCAAGCTAGCTATGACAGCTAAAAAGTCGGTTGAAGCATTTTCCTCCCTTGGAATGAAAGAGATGTTAAAATCCAGGAAGAAATTATCAACTAGGTCCCATACCTCGTTTCTGTAATTCTTGAGTTGAGGATGCTTAGCCTGATAAACATTTTTGACCTGCTGGATGATCAACTCTGCATCTCCAAACACAACCATCTCCTTAATTCCCATTTCCTTGGCAGCTCTTAATCCCAGAACCAAAGCTTCATACTCTGCCACATTATTGGTGATTTCGAATTCCATCTTGTATGACAGAGATGTGGTCTCTCGGCAGGGTGATATGAATACCACTCCGGCACCTGCACGTAAACTGGAGGAAGCTCCATCAAAGAACATCTTCCAAACATAGGTGGTTGGAGGGGGGGTCTCTTGATTAGGACTGAGTTGCTTTCTGATCTGCAAAGGAGCCTCAGGGGTGTGGGTGATCTGCAGTAAACTAGAGCCTAAATCAGTGTCCAAGGCATAGATGGGATGATTGGTAGGGTTGGCTTCATCACTGATTATGTAGGCCAGTTGGGCTTCCCTATATAGTCTTCTATGCCCCCCCCGAAACACTGGAATGGTGGTATATGTGAGGTCCATCTACAAGGTTCCCCCTAGTCTCTTTATCCAAGATCTTGACAACAACATGCCAAACTTAGGGGGGACATCATCTACCACAATATCCATGACCATACTCTTCATGGGAAGCTGAAACAGGGAAACTACCAGGTCCTTGATGACTCCCAAACATTGAGCCCTCCTGGAGTCAAAATAATAGAGGTCATGATAGGCTCAGGTGACTTCTAGTCCCAACTCTTCCATGACAGTTTTGGGCATGAGGTTGTGGGAGGCCCCTGAATCCATAAGGCAATTATGCAATACTTTATCATGTATGTTCAGGGATGTGTAGAAGGGAGGGGATGTATCATCTCTATATTCTACCATGGGGCCTAGGACAACTGTAGGCCTTTCATCTTGGAGGTTTATGGAGTCTGTGAGAGGGTATGAGGCTTCAGATTTCATCAGCTCAGAGAAACGTTTTTTGAATTCCCCATGTTTAATTAACTCAGTGAGTGGCACATGAATTCTGATCTTTTGAATCTCATGTTCGAAATTGAAAGGAGATATAGACTTTGGGATTTATTTAATTTTGGGAACATGATTATGGACAGTGGGAGAGAGAGGTTGAGCCTTCTTACCTCTGTGAGCATCTGCTACTTCATTATCATATTTCTACATTCTAGTAGATGGCTCGGGAACATCAGGTACTGCTGCTTTTTTGTCGGACCTCAGGTTATACCTGCCTCAACCGCCACTAGCTTTATCTCCCTTGCTCAATTCATTTAGCTGAATATCCATGAGAGACTCTTCATAAGCCATCTGAGTGAGATGAGGAAAAGGAGGAGTGTCTTCTAAGCAGTGGATTTCATGATCAAGCTCATATGTTTCTCTTTCCTCTTCATCGGCCACCAAATGGTTCTGAAAATGGGCCTGGATCCTCTGGTCTTCTCTGCCCCTTCCCCTTTGTTCCCTCGGGAAAGCCTGAGGCATATTGTTAGTAGGTCGTCTGAAACCTCTATTATCCGTGTTCTGGGGATTTATGTACATGGGCTTCCCTTCTAATTCCAACTTTTCTATCTTGGCAGCAAGTGCTTTTAGGGTTCTAGCTGTCTCATTTGTCTGATGGGGTAGGGAGGAGGAACTGGATGAGGGAGCTATGGAATTGTTCTTGAAAGTACTTCTATCACCTGCATTCCTGAGTCAGTTGACAGCTAATATGTTAGATTCCACCTCCACGGCCGCATCCTGCATGTGGGCCAGCGTAGCGGCTCTTCTCTCCCTCAGCAGTAGGCATAAATCGGGATCAAAAGCGTTGGAGTAAGTGATCTTTGCAGAGGATTCGGAGGGTTTTATCTCAGCGGGGATCCTGCTGTACATCTTATTAAATCTCTTGGAAAAGTTAGAGACAGACTCTCCTTCCTTTCTCTTCAACGACCCGAACTCTTTCATGCAGTACATGAAATCCTTTTTATCCCCCCACTACCTTAAAAAGGCATGGTCTAGTGCTTCGATTCCATCAATAGATCCGGGAGGCAGGGCCTTGAACCACTTTCTAGCCTCTCCTTGGAGGTTGTGGACAAAATTCCTCATCCACACGTCTACATGCATGATGACATTGTCATCTGTGAAACTGTAAAAGGCTTCTAGGTGCTCATCTGCAGTTACGTCCCCCTCACCCGTGAATTTGGGTAGTTGCTTGAGGTAACCATCTGCTGGGAGGGCATTGAGGGGCTGAGGTAACACAAGGGGAGCATACCTAGCGGCTATTATAGCTTCCATCCTGGTCATAGGAGGATTAACACCAGCCATAGGAATATTAGGTAAAGGAGAACTCGGAGGAGAAGGAATGTGGACGGGAGATGTCGGAGAAGAGGCTCTTGGAGGAGATAACTGAGAAAACAGAGAGAGAGCCAAGGGACCAAAATGTGCAGACACTTCTCTCTGTGCAGTAGTAGCAATAAAAGGAGGGGTAGTGAAACCTTCATAGGCTTGAGGTTTGTGTTGACACACAACTTCCAGGGAGGGGGGAGTGACAAGGATCTCTCTTTCTGATACCAGACCAGGAGGAGAAAACTCAGCAGGAACACTCCCGAAATTCAGAAAATGGGAAACCTCAGAGGAAGGACAACTAGGAAGCTAAGAATAAGAAAATGGAGTTCTCACAGAAGGGGAAGGCGCATTACCTGTTTCAGCGATGGAAACTTCTTTCACGGAGCTCTTTCCCTTTCTGCGCACCGCTTCCGAGTCGGCTTCTGGTGTAGCTAAAGGCAAGTGTGGATTAGACCTCGTGTGTCTATCTCTCGAAGACACAATTGATAGAGCAGGTTCTCCCCAGCGGAGTCGTCACAATGGAGTCGCCAGGTGCACAGTAGCAATCTTTAACTTCTAATTTCTGATGCACCTTCAGAATCAGTTGATCTTTGTCATTCAAATCCGGGGAAAATATTCAACTTCGTCCCCGACAACGGCGCCATAAATGTTAGCGTCGGAAGTCATTCCTGGATTGCTTGCAGGAGCAGAGCCCGACACCCATCAGTTTAATGTCACGATTTGTTTATAAGGGGTGACCAAATGGAAGCAAACTCAGAAACTAGGCCAGGCATGCATGGGCGAGTGAGTTCTTAGATAAACTTCAAACAGTGAGTTGTAGTAAGGGTGAGCAGGGGGAAGAATTGCATGAGAAAAGTGCGAAGGTCTACCATAAATATCAGGTTTGTAACAGACTGGAGAAGAAAGCATTCAAACGCAAGATCCTCTTACATTAAAACACAGAAGACCAGAGAATACAATAATGTCATAACAAATCCTTTATCATAACATAACTACAACAATCCACGTGAATCATTCGATCATGAACTCTCTGATATGAGATGAAAACATAGATGGAAAAAGGAGAACTGTTTGTCATAAAACAAGAAATCTCAAACACCGATACACAACCCAGAAAGCTAGAATGTTTGCTGAAACTTTACAGTCGAGAGCTTAGCTCTACCATCGATAGATACAAAAATGGATAAAATGCCTACATATACCCAGAACAACAACAACAGTGGAATCAAGACACTACATTGAAAGCTTTGCGTCTGCATGGCTTCTGACAGTCAACATCTGAAAGATCATGCAACTTATGTCAGACGCAATCTAACTTTTGACAGTTCCAATGGCGAATCGACATGCCTTTAATTCATTGCCATGCTTTCCCATTATGGCAGAGGTGATGTCTAACCACCACCAACCGCTTCAATAACTGCTTCATCGAGATTGAGGATGGCCCGATTGACTCGCCAGTTCTGCAACATGGAAGACCCTTTTGCGCTGCCACCTAGATTGGCTGAGCGATATGGTGCATAGACGTGGAGGCCAGCGTGAAATATGGGGCGCACAATGGGAGTAGTGGCGCCAAGTCTACGAGGGCGAGGCCTGAAGAGATGAGGGGGCGAGAGAGGTTACAGGGGAGACACATGGAAAAAGGAGATAAGCGGAGGAAACAAAAGAGTAGACGTGATGGATGCATTTAGTGGGAGGCTGACGTGGAGGGTAGTGAGTGGAAGATGGGATGGGGAAAGGACCACCTGGACTAAAGAGTGTTGGAGGACATATGACACACGACACTAGGGGAAAGGTGGTTCTGGAAGATGACATGACGGGGGAAGGGCCCACGCTGGCTAAAAATAGAGAAGCTGAGAAGGATGGGATCGCACGAGCGTTGTTGATCTGGGCGCTAAGATCTCGGCCGTTGGAAAGCTGCGCGCCCGATTCCGAACCCCCCCCCTCCTCTTAAAGGTAGAACGGCAGGGGGGGTCCGAAATTGCCTTTATCGTCGTTGATTCGGGCGCGCTGATCTGGACCGTTGAAGAGATGCGCCCTCGATTCTGGACCCCCCCCCCCCTCCGCTTAAAGGTAGAAAGACGGGGGGGGGTCCGGAATCCCATTATGCACCGTTGATCCAGGCACACGAATCGCTGCCGCTCGGACTTGCTTTCTGCTTACCACAGGCGCATTTGCATTCAAAACTTAGGACAAGTGGGTTTTAACCCATTCTTTTGCATTCTAACCCCCTTACAAGAAAAATCGCTAACACCTTCACAATCCTGGGGAGTATCTTCAGGAGGCACTTTTATTCAACCCCACATTGGGGGGCACTCATATCATAACCCACTAGGAGGAGTATCAAATCCTGTTCCTTCCAGAACATATTACAGACAACCTTATCTGGGCGGCATCCCAAACACCACCTAGAGTTCTCTTAGACAAAAATCTTATCCTCCTCATGGGTATAATGTGTATCCGCATCCAGGATCTCCTCCTTACCATCCTCAAGGGAAAAATGTTTATCCTCCTCATGGGCAAGCAAATCACCTGGCCTATAATGCTCAGAACCCACCGGGTTATGAAAATGTTTCTCATCCATCATCGAATCCTGCTTATCCTGGCCAACAATAATCGTATATAGGAGGACCTACTGGTTAAAACTATCCACCTAACCCAGTTTATGGTCCTACTGGTGTTCCTATGCCACACCAGTATCATCCACAAATTAACCGACAGCTACCTTTCCTTGTGACTCTAGATCTCCCCGACTTGTCTCGATTAAGTCGGTTAACTAATGATCCTATTTTTCATTCACTGGTTTGGCCAATCATTCCAGCTAAACTTCCTTCTGATATTCCAAAATTTGACGAAAAATCTGGCGAAGATCCAAACAACCATGTAATGACTTTCCATTTGTGGTGTTCATCAAACTCCCTCATGGATGATTCTGTACGTTTGCGTCTTTTCCAGCGAACACTTACAGGCTCGACAACAAAGTGGTGTATTGAACTACCACATGCTTCTTTTCATAATTTCAATTCCCTTGCCATGTCTTTCCTCATGCACTTTCAACTACCTATTTGCTACGAAACGGGTACTGAACTCATGACCTCCTTTCGTCAAACTGACTCCGTGCATATCTCTGACCATAGTCATGAGTGGAGATGATGATGAAGGATGACCAAGGTAACTGTTCCTGACATATTATTGGTGGAATGGTTTACTAAATCACTTTTACCCCCGATTGCTCACGATGTTGCCATGGTTGGTGCGGTCACCGAGGAGGAAGCCATTGCTCGGGCTTAGTACTTGGATTTGGTTTATTCACAATCTGGTACTTTGTATGATTTTCTTCCAAATGTTGCTCGAGCTAATACCGATCCATCTAAGCCGTCATCCTCATCTCATGCAGATGGTGTTATCGGTTCCATCAAAACTCAATCTACTTCCCAATTGACCACACTCTCCTCTACCTCCCCCCAAACTCAGATCTCTGAGGTGAATGCAGTTTAATCTGCCCCTTCACAACAATCCAAAGGTAAGAAGAAGACAAAGAATAAATAAAAAAATACCAATAACAATGAACAACCAAAAAATCTAGCTCACACACCTGCTACTGAAAAGAAACCACAATGGAAACTGAAATTCCTATGCATCATTTGTGGTGATGATCACTACACTCGAGACTGTCCAAATCACAATGAAGTGGCCAAAATTTTCCAAGGAAATTCACAACCCATTGTTCTTACTCAGCCTTTTCCACAGCAACAATCCATGGTTCTCAAACCCCCTCTCCTGGGGGCAGTTCTATCCATCCTCATGATGAGACCTCGACGAGTGAACCTATTTATATGTTTAATGGGATTAATTTGAACACTCTCTCTAAGACATACGACACACCAAGTAACCCTGACAAAGGAAAAGACACTAACGATACCGGTACTTTACCGGATCCATCACCGTCCTCCGTTAGTCTTCCATCGGTTACTCCTCCATCTAGGCCACTTTAGATTGAGAAACCTGCGTTCGACTCTATATTACGCCCTCCTAAGAGCAATATATACAAAGCTACCTTTAATCCTAGTTCATGTGCCACCCAGAACTACAACATTGTTGAAGATTTGACTCAAGCACCGTGTGCTATGTCTACGTTAGAAGTTCTACAACACTGCCACAGTCAAAGTAGAATGATCTTGGCTGCTATTGGCGCCGTTGATCCTGATTTGTCCAACCATATCATGTTTAACCTATAAAATTATGTGTCTCAACTCTCCCCCAACTTGCTTTTCAAGTTGATGTTGTTGTTCACAATCAACAAATCCACCAAACTATTCTGGATGAGGGAGCCTCAACTTGTGTCATGTCTTTAGCATGTTGGAAAGGTTTAAAATCACCTGCACTCAAAAAATCCCCAATGATGTTACGTGCCTTTGATGGGAGAGGTTTTCATCCCCATGGGCTTTTATAGTCCCTGCCCATCCAATTGGGTGGAAAAACTGTTACTGTTGATGTCGAGGTGGTCGATGCTCCCCTTGATTACAACTTGTTACTTAGAAGAAGTTGGTTTTATGTTATGACTGCCATTGCCTCATTGGTCTTTCGATATGTACAATTTCCTCATCAGGGCAAAATTGTCACTGTTGATCAGTTGGATTTCTGCACAACCGATGCTCGCTCTCCCGCTACCAAAAATATTCCTTTCCTGGGAGACCACAAGATCACTTATGAAAGCATTGGTGTTGTCTTACTGAAATATTCTAGCCTCATGGGTACCTTCCCTACACCACTTCCATCGACTACACATCATATTTCCACCATTGATATGATTTTGACCGTGGCTTATCAATCTTTGGAATCATATGACCCTTGGATTGTACCTCGTCCGTTGGAATTTGATGCACTAGGTGAAATTGTACCACTTAGTCCAGCCGAAACATTATACGTTTCTATCCAATCCGCTTCTCCCTCGTCAGACGACCAACATCTATTTGCACTTGACGGTTCCTCGATGCAATCACGGTTGAGTTTCTTGTCGACTGCAATCGATTACATTTCCCCAATTTTTCCCTCGGATGAATCTATCATGGAAATGTTGAGCATTGACGAGCTACCTCGGGATGATAACCATCATCAATCCTCTTTTCTTCCCCCTCATGAAGAAATTCGGGCAGATATACAGTCTATCTCCCCTCCTGATGTCGATTTTCTATTGTCTCCTATGCCTTCGACTTCCGATGATTTGGATCTGGTAGTTGACATGGTGATTTCTTTAGTAGGGCTAATGGATCTCGATCTCCTTACCCCTGTCGTGACCCTCAACATGTGTTCCTTCCAGAGTGATTATCTTCCATCCAGCGAAGATCTCTTGGAAGCCATGACCGATTTTTGTCCCTTGACATGGTATCCTTCCAGAGCGTTATTCTCTTGGAAGCCATGATCAAGCAGAGTTCATGAGCATAGTCTCTCTTCTCTGTGGCAAGCTTGTTAAAAAATGAAATAGAGGCCTTGAGCATAGTTTTCTTCTCTGTAGCAAGCTCGTTAAAAAATGAAACAACAATCTCGGGATCGATCCTGGAACCCTGAGCATAGTTCTTTTCCTATGTCAAGCTCGTTAAAAAATGAAGTAGTCACCTCTCTTTAACCTTCTTTTCATCCACCTTTCTCCTTTTTCTCATCTAGTAGAGAAATTGGTGACAACCTCAAAGTTGGTGAATGAATTGAAGCTTGGAGGGAACGTCTCCAGCCTTTGATGATCATTCTGGAGTTAAGCCACTAGCTTTCAAGCTGATGGCATACCGAGCTTAGTCTTTGTTCTTTCTCGTGCTTGTAAATACATGAGAATGCATCCAGGTAAACTTTTATCTCTTTTTTGAACCTGTATGGATACACGAAAAAGGAACCCCCTGGAGTCGTCTTTAAGCTCTTTTCAGACTCTCTAAACATGAAAATATTGTCGAGTGATCTTTCTTCCTTTCCCACTCTTTAAAAGGTTTGAAAGGGCATCTTTTGAGTGATAATTTATCTCTTTTTCGGCCTCATGAGACTAACATTATGAAAAAGGAAAACATTGGAGTCACCTTTAAGTTGTTTTCAGACTCTCTAAATATGAAAAACCACTGAGTTTACCTTCTCTGGACTCATTAAACAATCATACATTGAAGGGACCATATGGGACCGAACTCTTACTTCTTCTAGTTCGTTAAACAAAAGAAGAGGAACTTACAGAAGGTGAGTTATATTGAGCATGTGCTACCCTCCTCGAGATTGTTAAATTAAAAAGAGGTACTCATATATCTGGATGGGGGAAAAGTTGAAGGAAGCAATCCAAGCAGTTTTTGAGAACGTTGCTAGTAACTCTTAGAGTCACCCTTGAACATGGAACTTTTTCTTTGTACACATATTAATCTATTGAACCTCTACACTGAACCAATCCTCTAAGTTTTTCTTACTCCTTTGGGTCACCCGAAGAAAGTCACAGTATCCACTGCATCATCATGTTTTGGTCCATGTCATGTTTCTGCTGTTGTGCCTCAATGTTCAAGGGAAGGATCTGCCTCGAGAGTCATCCATCACAAATATATTGTTTCAATACCCATGTCAGTCCATGTTCATTTGATCTACCAATTACATCTTTGTGTCTGTTTCATGTCATTGATGGGGGATACATCAAGGCCCTCCTTCGACGAGTCTATTCCTGTCGACTTCAACACATTATCCATGAACTAGACTTAGAAACTAGTTAGTACTTTGGGACTTGCATGCCTCAATTGCAGGCCTTGTCACATTCGACAGTGGGTTTACATAATTGACCTCTGATTGGATGATTCCATGCATGTTTGAATTCATCTCATCCATTCACATTCGTTGGAATGTACTAGAGTACCTTGGGAATCATTGACATCAATGGTGACCTCCCTCGCACTTGTTAACGGTTTACATCATTGACCAATAATCAAGTGGTTTCTTCCATGTTTGACATCAAGACATCTATTCACATGGTTATATTCGTACTACATCGAGATCGGTAAGAAGACCCTAGGTTGAGTGATCACTCTGATATGTACTTTTCCCAAGTTGCGACGGAGGTTTATTTGAGCACTGACACATATATTGTTACATAGGTCCACTTTGTGTTGGTCATGGCTATGTCTTGACATCTCGTAGCTCCATTGTGTATTCTTCGTGGCTGCGACCAGTTCAGGTCATGCGAATATATATCCACATTGTATCTTCAGTGGCTATATCTCTTTGTCAATATAATTATGGATCCGCAGTGTATTTATGGCGGCCATACCTTGAAAATATTTTATCACTCAAGCATAGGTATTCCTGCCTTGGGTTTGAAACATGTGATAACATTTGTTTGATGGTTGTTTTCAACTTCTACCATGTTCTCTGAGTCCACGCCCTTTCTTTAAATATTTGTAAAGTGTTTCGGACATTATTCTCTCTTCTGACCTCACACTTTAGGGGGCATTCTGTTACACATGAAATTTGCACACCTAGGTACCTCACCCTAAGTGTCGTAAATTGTCATATAAGTGTCTCATACACCTTGACACCGTGGAATAACCTATTTCACAATCCCTAGTCAATGTGGAGGAGGGATATATTACATGAAGGCCAAAATACCAAGTACACATGAATTATTATTAATATTCATGGAAAATAAATTGATTAAGTGTGAGAATCAAGTGCACATGAATTATTATTAATATTCATGAAAAAGAATGTAATTAAGTGTGAGAATCCACCTCACATAAATATTTCCTCCTTAAAATCCTTGAGAGATATTTCCTCCCCAAAATCCTTAAGAGATATTTTCTCCCTAAATATCTTAGAGATCCCTTTCTTAGTGGATCTGATGAGAGATCCTCTCCATGGTGGTTAAGCCTCCAAATCCTATATAATGAGGGGTTTCCATGGAGGAGGGGGAGATAGAGGAGTTCAGAGATACCAAAATTATGATCTTATGAGAAGTGAGGGTTTGGACAAGGAGGGCTTGATGAAGTTGTTGCACTCACATCTATGGTTGTAAGTATTCTTCCTTGTTGTTCTCTTTAATACAATCAATGCTTGGCCTGTTTCTTTCAAACTTGTACTTGCTCCATATAAGTTTGTTTGTAGTAGATGGATCTATGTTTTAGCTAATCTCAGTAGAGTAGGAAGTCTCTTTTACTTTTGTTTGTCTTGCAGGACCTACCAAGGAGCTCAAGATCGAAGCTCATCCTGTACCTTGCAGGGACAAACAATGTTCATAAGGTACACACTTTGATTAGATCTAAAAGGAAGTCAGTGTCCATGTTAAGCACCTTTTGTCTTAGAGTTAAGGGTCTATCTCTCAAGAGGATATCTACCTGTCCACAGGGAGATTTTCCTACAACAGAGATTCCAACAGGGAAGTCTCTGAACATTAATGCCAATTTAGATGAGCAACAACAACAAAAGCTGATTCAAGTCCTTTCTAAATACCTACAAGATTTTTCCTGGGAGTATTTTGACATGAAAGGTATGGATCCGCAACTCTGCACACACCACATTTATATTGAGAAATATGCCCGACCTATCTGATAGCCTCAGAGAAGACTGAATCCCCACCTCAGAGATATTGTTAAAGAAGAATTACAAAAGTTTTTGGACGTAGATTTCATATATCCTATCTCAGATAGTCAGTGGGTTTCCCCATTAGTGATCGTCCCCAAGAAAAATGGGAAATGGTGAATCTGTGTCGACTACAGGGAACTTAACAAAGCCTCTCAAAAAGACCACTTCCCCTTACATTTCATTGATTAGGTCTTGGATACTTTAGCAGGGAAGAATTTTTTTTCTTTCCTAGATAGTTTTAGTGGCTACAATCAAATCTAGATTGCCCCAAAAGATCAAGTTAAAACTACATTCACATGCCCCTAGGGTACCTTTTCATACAAAGTATTTCCCTTTGGACTTTTCAATGCTCCAACCACATTCCAAAGGGCCATCCAGAGCATATTCAATGATTTGATCAGTGAAGGGTTTGAAATTTACATGGATGATTTCAATCCTTATGGCGACGACTTCGATCAAGCACTAAATAATATGGAGAAGGTACTATAATGGTGCATTGCTACCAGGTTATGTTTAAGCCATGAAACATGTCACATGATGATGACGAAAGGTATGGTAATAGGGAATTATATTTTTGTAGATGGAATTAGAGTAGATCCAACAAAAATAGAGGTAATCGTTAATATACCTACACCACACACACAAACTGAGGTACGTAGTTTCTTTGGCGCTTTAGGATACTATCACAGATTTATGGAAAATTTTGCAAGAACCGCTACACCTTTACATGATTTGACTAGTAATGTGGAGTTTCAGTGGTCTGAAAAGTGTGATGTGGAATTTGCAGGACTCAATAAGATGATCTCAATAGCACTAGTGTTGAGGGGACCAAATTGGAAAATACCATTTCACATCTCCACCGATGCATCAGATATTTCCATAGGCATTGTCCTTGGACATGAAGAAGACAAGAAACCCTACGCCATTTATTTTATTAGGAAGAATCTTTCTCGAGCTAAAGTTAATTATACAGTAACAGAAAAAGAATTTTTAGCTGTTATACATGCCATCAATAAATTCCGTCATTATATAATAGGCTATCCAGTTATTCTGTATATTGATATTTCTCGGTGGTTATTACTATTGCAAGAATTTGACATCACCATCAAAGATCGACTCGAGAGAGAAAATCTTGTCACAGACTTCCTGTCCTACATACCCAAAATAGATGACTCCTTAATAGTTGAAGATCAATTTCTAGATGAACATCTATTTTCCATAACCACAAAGCCACCTTGGTACGCTGATGTGGAAAATTATCTGGTAGCGAGAAAATTACCAGCACATCTATCATCAAGGAAAATAAAACTGATCGTCTAGCATAGTGCACAGTTCACTTGGATCGATGGATATCTTTTCCACAGAGAAGTTGACCTCCAAATCCGCAGATGCACACGAGATGATGAAATCTACGACATACTGAAGGTAGGACATGATGAGCCCCATGGTGGGTATTTTGCAGACCGCAGGACTAGACACAAAAGTTTACAGATGGGATATTATTAGCCCTCAATATTCAGAGATGCGGGGAAACACCCAGAGATGTGACAATTGTCAATGAATGGGAAAACCAGGTCAGGTTGATGAAATACCCTTGAAAGCACATGTAGTTACAGAACCATTTGAGAGATGGGCACTAGAATTCTTTGGCCCTTTCAATCAAAAGTAAAATAAGAAGGCCTATATTCTAGTTGCAACAAAATACATGACCAAATGGGTAGAGGCAGAAGCCTTACCAAATGAAACAAAAGAAGTAGTCATCAAATTCCTTTTCAAATTATATGTAAGCTATGGACTACCTAGGGAAGTAATCATTGATGGTGGATCACAATTCACAGCTCATAGAATCACCACCACCCTGAAAAATTATCATATTAAGCACAAAGTTACTTCTCCATATCACCCAGAGGAAAACGAGCAACTAGAAAGCACCAATAAGGTCCTAGAGGCAATCCTGACAAAGACTATCTCAAAAAATCGACAAAATTGGGCTACTGAGCTCCCAAATTCCTTATGGGCTTATCACACAACATGGCGTAACACCACTGGATACTCTCCTTATCACCTAGTATATGGTAAAGAATTCATATTCCCAATGGAGTTTGAGATCAAGACCCTAAGGATGGACCAAGATATTGGACTGGATCTTACAGAAGCACATAAACAATGCCTTCAACGACTCAACGAGTTGGATGAAGCACGCTTGTCTTCTCTGGAGCACACAACTGTTATTCAACAACAGAGAGCGATCTAGCACGACAAACATATCAAGAAGAAAACATTCAAGAGAGGTGATTGGGCACTTCTCTATGATTCCATATTTCAGTATTTTCTTGGAAAATTATAGACACAGTGGCAAGGACCATATAAAATTAATGAGGTCCATGATAATTGCATGGTCACTTTAAGTACTATCGACAAGTTTGGATCTCCATTTCTGGTCAATGGACACTGGCTACGACTCTACCATCAACCGCCTTCAAAAGAATCTTTCTACCAGGAAGTAAGTAAGGACCTTACTATTCATATTTTGGCTGGCTAGGAAGGTAACCCAACCACTCCAACTCCATAAATGATGAATTGTTTTGACACTGTACATACAGTATATAGTTCTTTTTCTTTTCGTATATCTAATTAAGTTGTTAGTTTTTCTTTTTTTAGTTTTATAAAAGTCACCTGGGAAAATAAGAACTAGGGAAGATAATTGTAATGAACACAATTAGCACTCTTTTTTGTTCCTTACTCCTATTTTATCTTATCACACGGATGTTGTCTTTCACAGAAAAATGAATATGTCATGTTCCGCAGCAGAGATAGGGTAACTATAATGAACTCAGACCATCCAATACTTGATTTTGAAATAAACTGACCCACAACAATTGAATGAATTTAGTTGATGACTAATCAACCTTAGATTCAAGAAAAAATAATTTTCCATGGGAGGTTTCCAAAATTACCTAATCAGATGGCTAAAAATTTAACAGATGTCGTTCCTCTATTACGATTGTTTTTCCTTTGAGTGGAGTGGCTTCTCATTTGAACAAAGCAACTGTCGTTCCTTTCGCACGACTGTTGTTCCTTTGAGTGTAGTTGTTGTTCATTTGAATGGAGCAACTATCATTCCTTTCACACGATTGTTGTTCCTTTTAGTGTAGTTGTTGTTCATTTGAACGGAGCAACTGTCGTTCCTTTTGTGTGACTGTTGTTCCTTTGAGTGTAGTTGTTTTTCATTTCAACGGAACAACTGTCGTTCCTTTTCCGTGCCTATTGTTCCTTTGAGTATCATTGTTGTTCATTTGAACAGAGCAACTGTCGTTCCCTTCATCGCGATTTATGTTCCTTCATCTTGGGTCCCGCTATGCATTCTAAAAAGGAACAACTATTGTTCCTTCTGTGTTTTTCCTTGTTGTCGTTCCTTTCCTTCATGCTGATTAAAACATTAGCCATTCCTTTGGGGTACGACTTTCACTAAGTAATTTTTACCATCATAACGATCTGTCATTATTTTTTGGACTATCTCTTATACCTTATTAAATTATTTTTGGATTAATTTCTTCAAAATATCTTAAATCTTGTTCATAATCTGTAACCACAATAATTCGTTTATTTTCCCTATATACATACAAATATACTTGACTGATAATTTGCCTTCATATTATAATAAGGAGTCTTAAGCACACTTTTACTGGGCATCCTTACACTTCTTTACGCCATCCCTTACTCTTAAGGAGTAGATGAGCCTCCCTTAATAGAGCCCTAAAAAAAATATGAGTGATAAGAAAAGAAAAAAAATATAAAAACAAATAAATATAAGTCATAAACTTCTCTCAAAAAGAATAGGGGGTCTCATCACGAGCCAACCTACCACGATCATAGGATAATAACGTAATTGACATTCCCACTATGGCTACCACACCAGGCCAATGGCCTTTGACATTTTTTCGTGAAAGGACAAGAGGTCTCATCATGAGATGGCTTGTTCACTTAAGTTACAATCTAGTGAGTGGCATTATCATCATCTAGCTACCAAACCAGGATAGTGGTAGTTTTGGGAAAAGACGATTCAAATATTTATTAAGGATACAGGCTCATCTATGGGTTAAAAGGAAACCCTGTCAAGGCTATGGATGCTTTCTAGCAGCAATGGCTCTGCTTGTGGTATGGGAGTTTACCTTAAAAACACCAAGTTTCTGTGTGTCTCTAGATTTCCTTTACTCAATAACGGGGCTATCATTTCAGTTATATTCAATAACTCGGGAAAAGTAACAACATTATGATATGTGGAATATTTTTAAATGAACAAATTTAACTTATTCGTCTTATTTATCCTTAAAAACATTTAAGAGCATAGGTACAATAAATTTGAATTTCCCACAAAAGTGGACTATCATTTATGATTACCGTTAAAAGTGTTGTTTGAAAATTATACATGATTGGTCCCCACTGGCAGCGGCAACATCATTATTACCTCTCACCAAAAATACCTACACTCATTACTTTGTCCTATGCTAACGATCAAGGTCAACCTCTACATTAATGAGGGGAGTGGATACTTGACACACTTTCCGATAAGATTGTAATGATTGTAATAAATGGAAAACCTACATTTTTATACACTCGTTGTTCTCTGATAGTTTCTATTTTTGGTAATATATCCTCCAAGCTGGTCTAACCAAGTCTGCAACCAGGAATGATAGCCATTCTCATTTTCTCACAGAAAGATGGGTGGCCGAAGTGTGCGCAGGGAGCCAACATTACTATAGGTAACAGAGAAGGCAAGATAAATCCTACACCATATCGGGTGGACGGAGTACTTCAACCAGTTGCAAGGATATGATACAAACATCACACTTGAATTATTTCAGAACTTGCACGGAGACATCTCCATGGTTCGACACATATGAATTCCAGTTACTCAAAAAATCATAGCAAAGGTTATAGGTTTCACTAACACGGGCATTCAATGGAAAGGAAGATATACAATGCTCAAAGAAGATGTAGAATCTTCTATAGACGTCGGAGAAGAATTGGGTAAAAAGGGAAAGGGACTTAACCCCAGCATTATCAGGGAACCATGGAAAGAACTGGCAGGGGTAATTTAGAAGTACATCACCTGTGATGGATGATATGATGTAAGTCGACCACGCCACCTCAAACTACTAGCGGCACTCAAACAAAAGTTAGTAATCAATCTACCATTTTTTCTAAATTCCATGTTACATGAGGTTGCCATAAGAACACAGAAGGCCAAGGATCCTGTTACTATCATCAACCACCATGGATTAGTTAAATTGATAGTAAATAAGGCCCTGAGTCAAACTCAATCAACCTGGGGTAATCTTATCGAGGCTAATAGATCTCTACAACTGGAACAACCTGAATTATATCATGAAGACATTCCACAAGAAATTGAAGAGATATAGGAAGGGGAGGCCACTGCCCAAATAGAAATTCCACCTCCTCAACCCGAAATCGAGGCAGTCCCTATCCAAATTACAGAGACTCAGACCTCACAAGCAGAATCTTTAACGAGAAAGAGGAAAAGAGCAATGGATGCTCCTAAAGCCCCCATTGAGAGGAAGAGGAGAAGAAGATGGACAATAGACCCTGAATAAATTCTGGAAATGACCAAACAAATGTAGGAAACAACTAAAGAAATTCAGGACATTACAGAGAAGTCATTACAGGAAAATGTTCAAGAAATTGAGCAAGTAGGACAAACCTCACAAGGGAACGATCAGGAAGACACCTAGCCAACATTGGATCACCTGACAAAACAATTTTTGAAAATATTGTTGGCAAATGTTTACCAAGTAGCGTATGCTTGTCATTGATGGCAAGCTTAGGAGGAACAACATTGAAGAAAACGCGCGCAGCAAAGGAAAAGCTCAAGATACGGGAGTTCGCAGAGGAGAAGGAAGACAGAGATCCACAGCCGTTGGATCTCATTCAGAAAACCTGTCCGCCGTCAGATCGGACAGGAGCTGTACGAGGTTTACCATCGGGAAAGCCAAGGTGAAATCCAGACATAATCAGGACCGTCTATTTGGAAGGACGCGTGGCAGCAATCGGGCGCCACCGGGAGAAGCTCGATAGGAGGACAGGTCTCAGCCGTCAGATCCGAGCGCATGGACCCGACCACCGTTGGATCAATGAGAACCTGCAAGGTATTTAAAGGGAGTGAAGGTTTGGCTACGATCATGAGGATAATGGTCATATGGACCAGGAGCGTAGTCATCGGAGTTTCGAGGATCGCGAGTTGGATATGTCAAAAGTTCCTTGACAACGAAAACCCCGAAATCGCGATATGCGATTTCACAAGTTAATCACAGCCGTTGGATAATAAGTGATCTAGACCGTCGATCCAACACACGTCAACAAACCACATCACCCAGGGACACGTGGCACAACCAGAGAATGACAGGTGTCAGGAAGATCTAACACTTCAGGCTCATACAATTCACAAATCAGAGTGACACGTGGCAAGATCTAACACTTGTCAAACCACGTGTGACGTCAGCAGAGGCATCGGTGATCGGGACTTTGATATGTCAAGAACACACGGCAACAAAAACTCCAAAATCACGATATGTGATTTTGCGATGTAATCTGAGCCGTCGAGCTAGAAGTAATTTGGACCGTTGAATCTCTGCATGGAATATTGGGGATCGGGAATCAGCACTTAGCAATGTCAAAATATCTTGACAACGAGAAACCCGAAATCGCGATGTGCGATTTCGCGATTCAATCATAACCGTTGAATCCAAAATGCATCTGGACCGTTGATTCTCCTCATCGGAGTTTCGGGGATTGGGACTTTGGAATGACAAAGTCACTTGACATCAGAAACCCCGATTTCGCGATATGCGATATTGCGACTCAATCGTAGCCGTTGAGCAAAGGTTATACCTGGACCGTTGATCTTAGCCTGTGTCAGAGTTTTGCGAATCGTGATTTGGAAGTGACAAGACCAAGGTCACACAGAGACAGGTCACATGGACCAGGGTTCAGCCAAGAGGGCTGAAGCACATCGCGAATCAGGAAATCGCAACTCCCATGGACATAAACTTTATGTCATCGAAAGTGCTGAAATCGCGATATATGAAATCCCGATTTGATCATGAACCATTGGATCAAGAAATGATCGGAGGGCTACTGAGGCACGACACTGTGAGACTGCCAAAAACCATTGATGACATCTTCTAGAGAAGTCGAAGAAGACCGATGTGTAATCACCAGAGAAGCTGAAGAGTCATGATGATGATTAGATAGAGCACTCAAGAGGTGGAGTATAATGACGCAGAGTCTGCATGCAGAGGCATGGAAAACATTGCATGCAAAAGGTGCATAGGCGCTATAAATACACGGGACATAGAGGAGATTGGGTTGGTCGTTACAGTGGGAATTTGCAGTGGCTATTGGAGTTTTGCTGTGGTGATTCATGGGTGAAGAAGAATCAGAGTGGCGCAGCGAAAGCATGGAGGGCCCATAACCCGGACATTGCAAATGATATGATCAGAAAAGAAATAAGGCAGACGGAGCAACGAAGTGGAGAAAAACAGTGATAAGTCAGGTAGGCCATCATCGAACATCATATCACTGTAATAAATTCAGTAGCAAATATTTATATTTCAGGGTGGTTGGGAGGTTCTAGGGAGGACTGTTGTCCTCAGAGGTTCAAGTGGGTGCTTTAACACGGGGATTTGGTGCTTCCTTCTAGTGGGTGCTAGAGAAAACAGAGAGTTGGTGCTCTCAGCAAGTTGTAGCTTGCAAAACATAGGTTGCAGCCTCATTATGAGTTGGTGCTCATATGTATGATAATGTAAATAATGTAACTATTACTTATCATATAAAGAAAAAGAGGTTTTTACCCTGTATGGGTTTCCTCAAGAAATATTTGTCTCTGTGTTTCTCATATGTGTGACTGATGCTGAATTAGCCATTGTTTATTTCCCTGCATTATTGTGATTATCATTTAGTGTCTCAGCAAAGAGTTTAAAAGAAGCATAATTGTTTAAGCACGGTAACAACTGATTCACCCCCCCCTCTAAGTTGACCAACAATTGGTATCAGAGCCGGCCCCCTTTTATCTAAGGGTAGATCCTAGAGCTTAAACATGTCAAGCCATGAAGGAAATTCAACCAATAAGGCCCCTCTGTTCAATGGAACAAACTTTACCTTCTGGAAAGTTAG